>JAHPZR010053124.1:0-16687 GCA_019787425.1 Platygyra sinensis | reverse complement strand
CTTGCGTTTCTCTGACCATCACAACCCTGGTAGAGTTACATTCTTTCTCCTTTACACCAACTGCATATGTTCTAATAACTGAGAGATTTCTTTGCAGGACAAATATATTTTATTTCACAAAATGAGCCTACAGATATTAATTTTGCTCTGACCGGTAACTATAAGAAATAAAAAAAGTTTGAAAAGTGGTCGCAGACTTTTTAAGTGTATCTTGTGTTATTTCCATTGTCCGGTGCTAACCATAACCAGCCTTATTCTCGCTAATTTGAGTGAAGGTCAAATTAGCCTTAAGAAGCCTGAATATCACTCGGTTTAGCTCTAATAGCACTCCAGTTAACCTGTTGTTTACGGCTACCTCTCAATGACGGCAATGATAAAATGATTCAGATAAAAAGTCGGCAGTCTGCTGTCCACATTTTTCCCCTGGTCTGCAGTCACCAGTCCTTAGCCTTCATTTTACACTCACCTGTTTGAAAAAGCAACACACTCAACATCTTATGAAAACACCACGCCTCTCCCACTTGGGCTCTTTCTCATGCAACAAGCATTAACTATTGACAAGAAAAAGGGCACCACTACCCTCTAATGTCACAATTAAATTTTCTCAAAGAAAAGCACCCTAGGTGTCGCAAATGAGAGGTCAAAATGTTTTGGGCTCTCAAAGAAAAACCCTAGTCTTGCATTAACAATACACCACCCCTGACATATTGCTTTTAAAGCTGTTCACAATTTACTAGTACACTGTAAGTACATTCAGCTGTTTACTAAACAGCTCACTCAATTTTTCAGTTTTAATTTTTCCGTAAGCTCATGGCTTTGAAATGTTTGGATGAAGTCCTCAACATTGATTTCTCCATCCAGAAATTTGTCAGCAATTTTCTGAAAAAAAAAATAGATAACATAATATTATAAGAAATAATATAAAGTTTCGTTGTCCTATTAACTGTTTAATAATTTTATTTTGATCATATTCTATTTAAACAAAACTTACATTTAATATAGACAACATCAATCTAGTGTGGACAAGAATTTTTTTTAATTGGCTTATGAATATCTTTCTTTTTTGTTTTTGCCTTCACATTCAATTAGATAAGATACACTCCTCAGTTATGTCAATTTGCCCCAATAAACTGCAAAATAATATGGATTAAAGATCCTGGGAGGAGAAAACCATGCTGAGAGAAGTCACACAAGGCAGTGACTTTTCCCTTTATTACATAACAAGGAGCACTGAAAATCTCTTTCAATCTGAATTCCAATGTAACAACTACTTGGCTTCTTTCTTACTTCCTCTTACAATATCAATTTTTCATTTACCCACTTAAGTAAAGCAGTTACTTTTTTATTTTTCACTTGCGAATCTGTGTGACCAAGGATCCTTATGCAATGTAAGGCTAGATTGATGTCATCATTTTGTTAGTGAAAGGGATTTTGAACTTGCAATTTGCAATGAGTTGGCAAAGCCACCCAAGCAGAAAGGTCCCTGAAGAGTCTCTTGGATGGGACGACACAAAAGCATTGCATCAGACAAGCCATGAACAATGTATCATCTCAAATAACTGTCAACCTTTATTGTTATTATGTGCCTCACCCTTGCTTCTTCTTCAGCTTGTGCTGTAGAGGTTTGCAGCAATGCTAATGTTGTGTCTGGTGAATATTGGCTTGAGAGTGCTTCTGCAAGGAAAGTTCATGATACATTGTTGAATGTAAAGTTCAGCTATCAAAAGAATTAGGGTTCTGTTCCTTGCAATTCACTGTTGGTTACATTGGCTGGGTACAGAGTTAAGTTTGTTTAACTCAGAAGAATTTTTTCATAAAGGAGTTGTTAATAAATGCATTCTGTTATTCTGCTGGGCTACTTCTTACCATTTTGTAAAGTTTCCCAAACAGTTTACCAGTGCCCATTTGGCAGATTGGAGAGATGAATTATCGCAACAAATTATCTTGTCTAAAATTTCTTGGAAAAAAAGCAGTACCCTTGACAAGAGTTTGCATCCAGACGCCTTTGTTATCTTACTCTAAAGCACCAAACAATAGGACATGTTTCCCGAAGCTATATTTGATTAAAAATAACATTATGATGCCATACCCAGTTTTTGTCTGTTCTTTTCAAACACCTCTTGAATCACTGCCCTGTTTTAGTGAGCTTCATATAGTTGATGTCTTCTTCATTCCAGTATTGGCTGTTGTTGTGTATTGTATTCAGCAAGGCTTCTAACAAAAACAACAATGACCTAATTTTAAAAATACTGAAAAAAGGTCTTTGTAGCCCACAGTTAGCACAGCTATTCTAGGCAGGCTACTTAAAATGACACTATAATTAATTAGTAAAATCCAACTAGTGGTCTATTATCAATGCTGCGTTCTGATTGGTTGAGCTACTAGTAGGCTATTTGTTATAGCCCACTAGTAGCGAAAAGTGCCGGCTTTGAAAACCAAAACAATAAGGGCTGAATCGCTTTAACTGGCGAAAGATGTTTTGTCTCGATATTTTTTTGACCAACTAGTTGGATTTTACTAAAACAATTATTCCTCTTACCCTCGTGGCCTCTGAGTCAATAACATTCGCCTTCGGCCTCATGGGCTATTGACTCAGAGCCCATTTGGGCTCGAGGAATAATTGTTAATAAGCTCTCACACACACACACAATTAAATAAATAAATGAGCTAATAAATAAAAATAGATAATAAATAATAGTACTGATAATTATATTGAAGGTTATAACTAGCATTTCCCGCTGAACCTTGACCTTTTTACCTACATACCTGTATTCACATAAAGTGGTATTTTTTTAGAACACCACCCTAGACAACTTGGCCCTCTATTTCCCCATCTCCTCTAGGTTTTCTCTTCATATTCTTTATACCACCTGAAGGTGATTTTAATATAGGCTTCACTAAATGATCTTTGGTGCAGGCACTAATAGCAAGCATGGTACTGGTGAAAAATAGTTTTTCGCCCTAAAATCATGCGCTCGAAAAGTGCAAATCTTGGCGCATTGCGGGCCAAATCTACAAACTTCCAGAGTCTTGTTTTCACTCCTAAAACTGAGAAATTACTTCTTTGGCGCTTAAAATAGAATGGAAAAACATAAATCAATGTTTAGGTGGCCAGAATGGAAGATCAAGGTGTACAGAGTCCTCAAATCTTTCTGGTGAAGAATTTTTCGTTCCTTCAACAGCCATGAAAACAGACAACTGTTTGAATAGAGATCACAGGTTTAAAGGAGCTTCAAAAAATGGTATGTACAAGAGTTCTTTGAGTTGAATTCAACTTTTGAGTTGAATTCAAATTTCTCATGTATTTCTGTCGGTGATTAATTGTGAATAAACTATTATTTGACTTTAAGAACGATTGGCAAAGCCACAGCCAATAAAATAACCAAAACTTGTATGCAAAATCTCAAGCTTTCGTCTTGAAACCTGATCTTGTGTCTGTGTTACTGTGCATATGGTCTATTTTCGTGCTTTAGCTCACTCTGAAATATTCCAAAAAATGCCAGGGAATTACTGTAGGAGTGAGTCATGGGCAATTTCATTCAGGCATCAATGGGTTAAATTTCAGGATTTCAATCCGGTGATATTTCTTTCCCCCCCCTCCCCCACCAGTCTCTACTTTACTCCACCCTATTGCCGACCTGAGTCTAACTGTGTTTTGAAACTTACAAAGTTCTGGATGAAATGAAAAACCGGACCCCGTTTGACTGTGAGCATACATTCATATTCTTATATTATTATATTCTTTTGAGCAGTGTGCACCACTGTTCAACCCAGAAAATTATACTCATGAACACAAACTCATCAGCTCGCACAGATCATCGATATCCATCGACTGGATACCCCAGGTTCTTCATGCAAAAAAAGTGAGATGGTTTGCCCTGCAAATAGCTGGAAAGCTAGTCTTGGCAGGGCAGGCTAAGTACATGAACAAGTTTTACAAGACAAGTTATCTTATAAAGATAAAAAAAACCTTTAACCCTTTAACCCCTAAGGGGTCTCCCTTTGACGAGTAAAATCATTTGGCGTTAGACAGAGTAAAATCTATAAGCCACTCTTAGGGAGTAAAGGGTTAAGGCAGATAGTTTTTTAAGGGATCTCCCTTTGACTAGTAAAATCGTCTGGCGTTAGACAGAGTAAAATCTATAAGTCACCCTTAGGGGGTAAATGGTTAAGGTAGATAGTTTTTTAACCCTTTTACCCCTAAGTGATCTCCCTTTGACGAGTAAAATCGTCTGGCGTTAGACAGAGTAAAATCTTTAAGTCACTCTTAGGGAGTAAAGGGTTCACTAACGGAAAACCTTGCAGATTACAACTAAAATAAATATAACACAGAAGTCAAGTGATTTAGTTAATGCAGCTCTTACTGAAGAACAATGCATAAAGCCCTGGGGAGACTCGCATATGAAAGGGGCGGGGATGCTCTTCGAAAATTTTGAACTAAACCCCTAAAGGCGTGGCCAAAGGTTTTTTTGACCCCAAAAAGAGACCATGTTGCAGCACTGACAAATACATATTTTAATATCTCTTCGCGTTCAACCCTAAACGAAACCTTCATGGCTAAATATGATTGCGTTTTGCCTAGAATACCCTAGGAGAGACCAAAATCCGAATTTTACACCCCTAAGAGAGACGACGAGCAATCCCCCCCCTTTCATATGCGAGTCCCCCCCTCCCGAGGCATAAAGGCAAGAAAAGAAGATATTAAAACCCATAACAAGCTAGTGTATCTAATACCTAACCCGATAGCGAGCGGAAGTCAAATCAGTACTAAACGTTTGATCCCTTCAAATACCTGCAATATTGCGTCGATAAAATAGCACTTCCCACTTAGCTTCGTGCGAGTCTATTCGTATTCTAAATATGTTGTATGTGGCGCAAGCGGTAGAACACTTTGTGGCCTCGCCTGATCCGACTCCTGTAGGGGGGTACTCCCTATGATGGCCTATATGGGGAGGCTCCGCCCGAAAAGGGTACCTTTTTCACGCTTCAGGTATTTAAAAGGGTAGGGATTTCACAAGTTGAGGTATATAAAAGGGTATGGAAATCGGTCATTTAGGTATTCAAAGGGCCTTTTAATTATAATATTTCGAATAGACGTCCCTTACGGCTGTATCAGTTTATTTATTAAGCACTACATGAAATGTGAACAAGACTTCCTGAAGTAGGTATGTGAAAGGGATACCTTTTATTCAATAAAAAGTATATAAAAGGGGTACCTTTTCTGCCAAAAAGGTATTTGAAAGGGTTAGGGGTTGGACCTCGGGGCGGAGCCTACCCGTATTAAACTTTGTCAAGTACCCCACCCCCCTACCCCCCCGGGATCCGACATTGACCAAATGGAACCCAGTCTTTTCCACGTTTTGCATACAGCCATAATAACCAAAAGTTTCTTGTATATGGAGGCGGTGGACTACATCTACTAACGATCAGCGGCCTGTAGAATGGTAATGTTACATGTATTGTAATGATGCTCTTGTACCATCTTCTATTTTAAAAATGGTGTTAAGTTTTGTACACTGCAGTTAGTTTTTCAATCAATCAGTTCAATCAGTTTAATTTAGTTCGGTCGTGCTACACGATTGATCTGGCACGACAACAGTTCAGACGTCGTGTTTCTGTCGCCAACAAAATTCATACAAATTGCGTTAAGTTCCCGCAAGGAATAACGAGGAGAATAGTTAGAGGCTTCAGTAAATACTGAATTTGATACGACTTCCGCATGAAGCTTGAATCAGAGTTGTGTTACTGCTTTGCTACATTAGAACTCGAGCGTAGTTACAACCTTAGAACATATTAGTACAACCATGATTAGAACCTACGACGTCTTGAACTTCTATTAAAATAGAAGTCGAGATCTCTCAATGAAAGTTTAACTTCCGTCATTGCAAAACTATGACGTGGAAATATCCGATTTCTATCGACATTATGAGCTATTATGTAAATCATGAGCCAGTACTGTCTATTGATCGCATAAGCCTGGGTTACATGTAAATACGTAAATCACCTAGGTCCGGCCTTTCAAAACCTGAGTCGCATGATCGATTCTGCCATCACAACTCCAACCTTGCCTTTTTATTTACATATACACAACTTGATCTCACTTCAATTTGCCTCGGTCCGAGATGATGTTCAACTACGTGAACGTCTACAGAGAGGCGCGTGATTAGGGTCAAATAGTCGTATGAAGATGATATAATGAAAGAATGAGGTCGTGACGACCTCATTCGTTCATTAGAACATCATCCCACAACTGTAGCAAATTTACAAGGTTACATATCATCCACTTTCTCAATCTCACTGCAACGTGCCTCAATATTAACCCACAACCACGCAAACCGGCTGATTTAAAGGTAGAATTATGAAAGCCCATTAAGACTGGCAAATTATTTTTTTTCAAAACAAGGGTCTACTAACCCTGAGAAGGCTGTGAAATCTAGTGTAATATTTCAACTAAGAATTTCATTGATGTTCACTACTTATAATATGTTCGAAAACAGTCAATGAACCAGTCTTGCTTTGCCGATTTCATTCAGTACCAGCGAGAGCCCTCGCACTCTCAGCTCACTCCCGGTTGACTGGTTTCTTTTCATTGATTGTTTCGTTCCTCATTCTATTGATTAGTTACTATCAACACTAGTGTGCTATCTCGATAAATCGGTAATAAGCTCCAGATCATATATGAAAACTGGTGAGAGTGAGATGGATAACAA
Organism: Platygyra sinensis; assembly: GCA_019787425.1. NCBI lineage: Eukaryota > Metazoa > Cnidaria > Anthozoa > Scleractinia > Merulinidae > Platygyra > Platygyra sinensis. The sequence continues at coordinate 9,977 of JAHPZR010053124.1, read as the reverse complement.
CACATACGGTTTGGAGACATGAATATTCTTCCTTATAATTTTACCTTGCATGCTAGACACGGTTCCCTTGCTCTAACTCGGTAAATATATCCAACATTACTACTGCTGAGCGTGTTATTGTGTCATATTTCTTATTTGTCTAGTTGAGAAAAATATGCTGCTGCCCACTTTTTTCTCCCGTAGTAATGAAGGTAGATCCATTTTCCTGCATGAAGTTTGCATTTCAATCAGGATTTGAGTTCGAAAAACATTTAAGCAGGAAAATTAACGTAAGCAAAGTGACGTTTCGACAACTTCATGTTATCATTGTTGAATGAATAAATTAAAAATGAATGGCAATTAAGGCATATTTATGGTACTTACGATGTGGGGGGGGGGGGGACAGGGGGGGCGGGAGCCCGGGAGATTAGGAAGCGGGAGGCGGGAGAGGAAAGGGGGGAGAAGAGGGAGTTCTAAGAGTGCGGGAAGCGGGAAAGAAATGCGAAATGCTAATTATTTTAATTTAACAATGCGTTAGAATACTTTCAAAACATCAACCCAAATTATGTTTGACTTGCATTTAACGTCTTCTCAGTCACTATTGAGACTTCCGAGCAAACGAGCAAACGAAAATTTGCGCTTTGGCTGAAAAGCAGGCTCACTTCCGGTGAAATAGTAACCTGTTTATAATCAGTCCCGGGATCGTTATCAGTTTGATAACCTCGACCAAACAAACCATAAACCAATCGCTGCACAAGTTTTCGTTCACGTGACGTTATTTGGTAGCAACAGTGTATGTAATTCAATATGGCGATCGACGAGGCGCTGCGATGAAAGGAGTTACTTTTCACAACATCACAATGTAGTTTCAATGAATTAGTTTTATGTTTGCTTCATAATAGGTTATGAGGTTATGGAATAAAATAGAAATGTATGGAAGAAAACTGTCTTCGTCCCAAGTTACTGCGAATTTCATTTCCAGATAGACACCGTATGATATATGTTCCGAGTAGAATGACACAGCGTTATTTATTGACACTAATATGAAAGCTTCTATTTTGCTCAGGCTTCATTTTCTTGGTAGCTGGCGAACCTGCTTTCTCAACAATCTGTAGAAAATATAAACGAAGTGACAGTAAATACAGCGGAGAGCTGTAATAGAATTTCGTTTAGTTTGCGTGATAACAAACAGTATAACTTGTAACAGTTAATCCAAGAGCTGGGCTCGGCGTTGTTACACGTAAAACGCAAGTAGCTAACATGTTCACGGAATCTTTTTAAACTGTGTTCCTCCAGAGCTAACATTTCGAGAGCTTAAAACATATCTTGCAATACAAACGAGCCGAGAGAGAAAAAACCTGGCAAAAAACAGAGGTGTCAAACTCTACAAATTACACGCGGATAACAGCGGAAGCCAACCTGACATATGACCTATGTCCTTCCAAAACCACAGGATTTTTGATTAGCGAAATATTCAAAGATCCCCCGATCGTACCATACAAAAGGGGCAGATCCTTAGAGATATACTAGTTCGAGCAAAACTTCCTAAATCGGCTATTACTCGTGGATAGGCCTGTTACCACATTGTTGTCACTCGCTGAATCCAACATAACGACTGGTGTGCCAGAAAACTGACCTACAATCGTGGACAAAATTCCTTGGGACACTTGTGTAATTGCATTAATTTTCTGTGTTTTTAAAACGGAGTTTTAAAAATACACTGTTTTCCGTTTCAAAATGCGTTGCTTTCCCCCCTCCCCCACCCCCGCCCCCCATACAATGTTGAAAATCTAGAGAAATAGAGCGTTTACACTTGTCCAATATTGTAGGGGGGGGGGGGAGAGGCTGAACAAGTGTAGATGAATTCGCGCCTGACGTTTTGTTTGGCGCGTGTGAAAAAGCGCCACAAATGTAAATTTGTCCCAAGACTTTTGTCCATGATTGTCTGAATTTAAGTTAACAAATAGAATGTCATTTTTCAGTGGTTTTCTGCATTCTGAATGTGTTTTTTCTAGACTCTGTGAATAGATCGTTATACAATGACTGTTTCTGAGCTATTTCGTGGTTTATTAACGTATTTTGTTTTCTTTTTTAATTTTTCTCCACGCGAGGTGTAAATCGGAATTTCGAGTGTTCAATCTCAGAATGGCGCGTGCGGTATTTGAAGGGATAAATATGGTAACCGCTAAAAGCAGCAACGGGCATTATAGATCATGGTGTAAAGACAAGAATTTCTGTCGAACAGCGAGCAAAAGCCTTGGTTTTTAAGAAAAACAGAAGGTCTTCACCCTGGAAATCGCGCGGAATGTCAAATCGCGAAGTCAACTGTAGCATGAATATGTGATGCATGCAGGCAGTGAGCGTGCATCGCAAACACTACTTTCACCCAAAAGGTACCGAACCAAGCATTTGAAAGTTGTTTCCAGCCATTGGGAGTCATTTCCCTTTATTTGTTTACGAAATGACATTGTGTGACATTTTTTGATGTCATGCGCAATGAGTTAGTCCCTTTTTATTTGCATAACTCAACGGTTCTCAGCCACGGTACTCACTTTAAAACTTTAAAATCTGCCTAACTATTTCCAAAAGCTCACATTTAAGACGTGTTGAAGTCAACTGTATTTGGAGATCGATCTTCCACACCTTTATTGCTGGGAAAAACTTAATTTTGAGCTCTGCAAACACGGTTCTCATTTTTCATTGTTAAGAATTGTTTTAAAGTTAACTCTTCTACACTGGATTTAGTGAGAACCGTTGCATTCACTGCCAGCGTGCTGTGACATGACTTTTGCGAACTTATTTCCAAAAAGGACCATAAATGTCGTGTTGAAAATATATTTTGGCTGGCATTCTTAGTCGATACTTGAGGAAATAGAATTAACACTGTCTTTCTTCGCCGCTGAGTACTGCGCGATGACCAGTGAGCGCTGACGTCACTACCCGAAGAGTATAGCGCCTCACTATATTTGTACTCACTGAAACAAGCTGTAATAACTGTTAAGGTGATCACTAAGATTTGCTTAAATACCAGATTTGTCGTTTAAATATCGAAGTATCTGAAGAACATTAATGTTAACAGTTCGTTTCGTATCCAAATCAAGGGACTCCATTATCACTGCCATCACATACAAAAGTTTCTATATTATGTGAGATCAACTCCTTTCCCGGCGGGTCCAAAACCATTAAAAAATACGGAAAGCTGGGTAAAAGCTCTAAGAAATGCCTGTCTTAACTCAGATATTCACACTCTCGGGTCCTAAATGCATTTAGGCCAAACAACATCGTAATTGTGCATTTTTCCATGAGACGTAAAAATAAGACAATCGTGGACAAAATTCCTTGGGACACTTGTGTAATTGCATTAATTTTCTGTGTTTTTAAAACGGAGTTTTAAAAATGCACTGTTTTCCGTTTCAAAATGCGTTGCTTTCCCCCCTCCCTCACCCCCCGCCCCCCATACAATGTTGAAAATCTACAGAAATAGAGCGTTTACACTTGTCCAATATTGTAGGGGGGGGGGCGGGGAGAGGCTGAACAAGTGTAGATGAATTCGCGCCTTACTTTTTGTTTGGCGCGTGTGAAAAAGCGCCACAAATGTAAATTTGTCCCAAGACTTTTGTCCATGATTGTAGTTTGGCCGGCATTTCCGGAAAATATTTCAGGACCGCGAATGTGTGGAAATAGAATCTTGGACTCTAAAGTATAGGCAACTTGCCTTTTGATACATTTGCCGATTGACCGTCTCAGGCGATGAAAATACCCCCTCACACGTCAGGCAAACATTAGGCGGGAATGAATAAAATCGTTCTCCTCTTCAATATCGATACCATGTCGTTAGAATTCAAGCTTGAATTTTTCTTTAGGTCTTGCAGAAGTCTTTCTTGAAGACCCCCAGGGGGGGTGGGTACTCCCTTATTTGGGCTATACGGGGACGTGCCGCTGGATAGGGTATGGTTTTTTGGCCTCGCTGTCCTAAACAGGGTATACAATTCAACTTTCTTCTGTCCTAACCAGGGTATGGTATTTCGAGTCGAGAGACTTAAAGGCGGGGGTCCACATGAAAGCCGTATTTTGGCTGGGTATTATGTTTTTAATGCAAATATCTCGTTTACATTTCAAGCAATCAAGAATCTCTATGCTCATTTCACAGATCTATGTTTTGGGTCGTTTTGTAAATTTTTTGGTGAATTTTAGGTATATTTGGAGATAAATAGTTTTTCTCAAAGGATTAGTAAAATTTATGGAAAAACGAAATTTTGAAGATTTGGTGTTGTTTTAAAATTAGAGTTTGAAGTTAAAAATTGGTAGATACACTCCAAACAGTTGCCCAACAACCTGGGGTGCCATTGTGCAGTCGGGCAACTGTCTGGTGGTGTTCCATAACCCTTTTTTTTCCCTTTCAACCTCTCTTTAAACTTACCAAAATTTCACTTAAATTCATGTGTACCCCCTCCTTAACCCAGACTGCGAGCAGTCTCTTTCTTTTCTTAGCCTGCGACCCGGAGCCTGCGAGAAGTTGAAAGAGCATGCGATCCAGCGGCAGAAAAGCGACGCATTTTTTTTCCTGATTTGCGCAATATCAACTGAGTAAACTGACATATGGTAGGTCTAGTTTCTTTGTCTTGGATAACGCGATGAAAGAAAGATGTCACTGTGTCGCGCAGACATCAGGGATCTCGCTGGTATATATATTGGTTAGGGATATTTTTCTCTGTAAAAGTTCTATTAGTGCTTTAATCAAAATAAAATTAACCTCAAAAATAAGTTCCTCTTATTCATTATACAAAAGTTGAAGAAATCATTCCTCTTTGATTTGCTATTAAAAACTGAAATCGCCCTTTTTTAAATGCAATGACGACATTTTGCCACCCTAATTTAGAGCTTGATGCTTAACGGCTTTTTGTTTAGTTTAAGTGTAGAGACGCAACAACTTGGTTTTAGACGCATCGAGCATGATTTCTTCAATTTGAATGACTTATTAAACAGTGTAAATTCCTGTAAAACCAGCGAGTGTTCATTTTGTCGATTGTCCTAAACAGGGTCTTAAAATGGAGGTTGTTGTCCTACACAGGGTAGGGTTTTTAGCGTATTTGTGTCCTAAACAGGGTCAGGATTTCAAACCCTCGGCGGCACCCCTGTACCCAAACATTGGTCAACCCCCCCCCCCCCCCCCCCCGGGTTGAAGACGCAGTCTTGCCACAAAATCGACATAAATTTACTGCTTTGATTCTATGGGTACCAGCATCCACCATCTCAATACCTAGGGGCACATCAATTACAGATGTAGATATGGCCGCCGTTACGAACAGCACATCGCAAATCAAAATACCCCCTTACACTTTTTCCACAGGTCGTGCACAACACTAAAAACACATTAAATCTCAAGTATATAGCGTGAAGATTAACGACATATTTTTTGTGATTGTCGCAAAAATCTGCAAGTAACTTAAGTCTGTTGACAAAATGAAAAACATACCTGATCTGTATGCAAAATTGCAAGCGCTGCTTCACTACTCGAGTAGCATTTACATCGTTTACGCTAGTCTTCAACCGCCATCTTCAAAACACGCCAGGTTCCTTTCTTTCTGGTACTTACCGAATAGAATTATGGGTAAATTACCCGAGCAAAATCGAACAAATAACGAGCAAAGCGAAGTGAATACGAAAATTCCCGATTTTTGAAATGGCCGCCTTGTTATGACGTCACATGGTTATCAAATCTGATAACGATCCCGGACTGTAATGGTTACGTCATATAAGTCATAAAATGTCAAGCGGCATGAGTGCACATGTGTCGCGTAAGCTGTCAAATTGCAAAAAGTGAGACGAGCAGGCGATCTCAAATCACGGAACGGGAGCAGCACAGTTAATTTAAAAAGTTTCATGCGTATGAAATCCGCTAGCTTGCGTGTTCAGTTTCAGTCTTTTACTTTTTTAAATCAACAGCATTTCAAATATCAAACAATCGAGTTTGCTACGGCCGCGATTTCTTTTTAATCGCTATTTGCTAATTGTAAGCTCTACAAGAACACCGGCACTTCTGGCCTGTTTAGTGAAGAATCTAGTACCCTCTTTTAGAGTGTATTTCAAGAAATATGCTTTATATATAATATTAAAAATTCCTTGAAGTGAGGAAAAAAGAGGAACCCAGGAGAATTTAGGAAACTGTTGGGCATGTATTGTAAAATCATGTTCGAACAGCTCAAACTCGGAGCGGGTGAAACATACTCTACTCGTTTGAAATGCAGAACTCTTCGTAGACTGGATTATAACGAAGGGAATTTATTATCTCTCGTGATGTAACAAACTGAAACAAGGACATGACTTACTAACTCCTTCCGGCTGAATCTGGTATTCAGGTGACACATCGTGCAGTCCTCTTCAGCGGAATCTCTTTTAGAAATGGTTTTCCACAAATTCTTGATATGGTACTGATGAGAAACCTTGCTAACTTGCAATACTAGTACTAATGGACACCCAGAAAACATTGTTGTCTGTCTGAGAAGGGCGAATGGCTTTTAGAAGAATAAAGCCCTGGCCAAACGGAGTCGAAAGTAGACGCAAGTTGAAAACTTGGGTCTACTTGCGACTCCGTTTGGCCAGGGCTTAAGTTTCTTATTACTGCGTTTGCTAATCTGTCAACAACGACAGAGCAGGGGAATGAGTATTATGCATATGTATACAAAATACGCCTTCCAGTGACAGGAGTAATTAACTAGATCTATAGTAAAAGATTGCAAAAGAAAACCATGCAATGCTTTTCAGATTACCAAGGTACTGCCGCATTAAGATGACAACCACAGAGACAATGCAGAGTGAATTTGTGCCGGTTCCCATGGATTTCAAAGCTGCTGTCATTGGTACGCGCGGCTCTGTGATAGAGGACATAAGACAGAGATCTGGGGCACAAGTCTGGTCAGCAAACAGAGAAGACGAAGGGTATACGGTCAGTGGTAATGCAGAGCAGATAGCATATGCAAAGAAGCTTATTTTAGAAAAGGTGGTAAGTAAAAGAATAATGTTTTCATCAAGCACTGCAGTGATTCCTTCTTAGATGAAAACTGTGAGATATTTGTCACAATCAATTTTATAATTGCCAACAAATATTATTTCATCTTGATTTTTCATTTATTAAACAGACTGACTTTGAAATGATTTTTAGGCACATTCTATAGCGGCTGTGACATGTTTCCTTGCAGGAGGAGATAAAGACCTGGGAATTTGTAGAGATTCCGGATCAATTCAAAGGCTTAATAATCGGAAAAGGTGGAGCTAATCTCCGTGAGATATACAAACAGACAGGAGCAGAAGTAACTCGTTCACATGGGGAAGTGTATATTACCAGTGGAACAAAAGAACAAAGGGAACATGTAAAAGTTATCATTGCATTGAAAGTGGTGGGTAGATTTTTTATAATTGACATGAATTTTTACGAAAAATGCTATTTTTTGGTAATGATTCAAACAAAGAAAACTGAAATAAATGTTTTGCCTTAATATTAAATGGGGAAAAATTTCTTTACTTGTTAAGAGAAAGAGAAAAACTGCGATGTGATATTTCATTTGAACGAAAGAGACGTGTGAATACGAACTGTTCTACAATTAGTTGTTTCATTTCAAGTTAGCTTTCATTCTTTTCAAATTTTCAGGACGAAAATGCAAGGAAAACTTCTTGCCCATTTTCGTCTACGAAGAGGCGAAAATCTGGTGGAACCCACGGGTTCAATGTCGAACGAACGAGAGCTTTGGCTATAAGCAACCTTGGGTCGTACTTTAACCAAGAAGAATGGTTGAAAGAACTCGAGGACACTATTTCCACCAATAACGCCGAGGGACAAACTAGAAGAAGTGCTAGTCAATTGAAATTGTTGGCTTCTCGAGGCATAGTTTCAAAACTTGTCTGGAGAACGAAGAGGCCTAAACTTGAGCAACATAATACTAATGTAGCCGACGAAATCTACATGAAATCACGCAAATCAGCTGTATTTTGCAGTCGCTTCTGGGAAGATATCAGTAGTACACTGGAACCTCGATTTAACGAAGTCGCTGGGGACCGGCCAAATTTGTTCGTTAAATGGAGGGTTCGTTATATCGAAAACCTCGATATAACGAATTTGAGGGGAAAAGACCAAAATGTTCGTTAAATCGAGGTCATAGTTCATGATTGATCTGTAACACAGGTGACTTCTGTGGAAATACTATAATGCCAATGTCTATGACAAATGATAAGCCGTTGACGGAAAGGTTGCTGTCTCTTTACCATATGGATTAAAGTATTTGCTGACTGTTGATCTGTTCAGCGTTTGTCTTCTGTCGCGTGTTAACATTGTAATTCGTTATATCGAGGTAAATTTTATGTTTGGGCTTCCGGATTATGTTCGTTATATCGAGGAATTCGTTATATCGAGGTTCGTTATATCGAGGTTCTATTTCATACATTTAACTGTAGTTTTGGCGGGACTTAGAGTATCGTTCGTTATATCGAGGACTTCGTTAAATGGAGGTTCGTTAAATCAAGGTTCCACTGTAATAGAATGAGAGTTTGACGCCAGGTCGCATGCGTAGGGGCGTATGGGTGCTAAGGGATGTTCGTAACGCCATAATCCCCTAGGGCATGACGTCATTCCCCCATCAGAAAGGAGGGGTGTTGCCCCGGGGTGTTTGTGTAGGGGCGTTAGGGCGTTGATGACATCACTTTTACCCTAGGTTACGTAGGTTCCCTTTTTAACTGGAAGATGATAGCAACAGGGAAAAAAGCTAAAGATAGATGGAATGGCATGGAACCCCTATCTATATTGTGTATCAGTATTGACGTTTATGAGATGGCTGTGTCTCACAGGGACTGGAGACTACCAAATTCATCAAATCATTGGCTCGATTTCTGCCGCTTTGTCGAGTCGGTCTACGTTCCTCCCCGAGAAGAGACGGCTGGACGCGTGAGCGGCAAACCATTTCTCTGACGGAAATTCATAATTTAATTCTTGTGGCACTTCTAATGGCCGGAAATGTCGTCTAATGACAATCATTAGCAGGCCCACATGACGCCTACAGCAAGTTTCAAGTTTCAAGTTTATTAAGAAAATTAACAAAATACAACTAATATTCCACTGCTCGCAGTTAGCTACGGCTATTCGAGGCGAGCAGTGGCTTGACGCATTAAATTAGATATTATTATACAATACTAAAAGCTCGTAACATTTGCACATGTGTTGTTTTCGCCAAATACATTTAGCAATTATTGAATGAGGCCGAGTAGGATATGAAGAATTCTGCAGATCAAGGAGGGTGTTATCCACAAAGGTCGAAGGCCGAGACTTCTTCGTATCCTACGAAAGCCTCATTCAATAATTGCTTTATTATTCATTTAAAATATTTCCTAGTTCTTAAAGGAGTTTTGCCATTTCGCTCTTTGTTTTTCTGATCACCAAAAATAACACAATCTCGTCCTCAGGTTTTCTCGGTCAACGGTTCAATAATCTTCAGCACGCTGCACTTTTGACGTCATGTTGACGTCGTCGGTTCAATAATCTGCAGCGGGCTGCACTTTTGACGTCATTGATTCAATATGGCGAAGATTCTTCTCAAATTTGGTGAACAGCAGCTGGTTATGAATTATGCGTGTGGTTTTAACCAATCAGAAAAGGGGATATATTTTGAATGAATAATAATATGCGTCCTTCCTCTTCTTTTAATTTTGGAATTTTAATTTTGGAACCTATTTTCTTTAATTTCACATTATTGTTGTGGAAGGGCATTCTGTGCTTTGTTCCGTATAGATAAGTTTTTTTTTAAGAAAGAAAGTAGAGCAAGGCTGTTTGAATGTGGTATTGCCTGCTTTCAAACCGAAAAGCTAGGACTAGGTACGAGTCTAAATTACGAGATTAGCAACTATTGATCCACATAGTACAGTCAGAGGCAAGTTAAATTGTATACAAATCTTCTGATATCGATAAGACCACCACGACAACCCAATGCAAAAGGGTGCCTGATCTTTGGAGA
>JAHPZR010053123.1:37500-45000 GCA_019787425.1 Platygyra sinensis | reverse complement strand
ACGGAGGCGGTAAAGTTTCAGATGGTTTAAAATGTCCGTCTCTTTAATTCAACAGGTCGGGGGAATGAGTGATGAAAGATGTACCGTCACGACACCCGACAGAGCTCAAAAAGTTGTTTCGTGCAACAGTCTGTATCCCTTTGTCTGCACAACAACTGCTCGTAAGTTATCACTATTTAAATGAAAAATAAAATGATACAAATAATAGCCATTTATATTGCGCTTTTTCCATAAATGTCCAAAAACGCTTTACAATGTGCGTAAAAATATCACTTGTGTTTCAGTTCGTGTGAAGATCTAGGAACAGATGATAACAGTTGCAGATAAAATGTCTTTCAATTCGAGTTATTTCAAGTTTTTAAAAACTTTGAATTATAAGAATTTTTGAACAAATAACTTACTTTGGTCATCTCTAGGGTCGTGTTATCACTGTGTACCGAACACGAAAATAGATCCGCCGGTGTTGTGTGACAATCCAGCAAACTATGTCACGGTGAACTGCTCCCATAATGCACCTTGCTTTACCACCACAGTGATGACGTCTTCCAACAAACCACTTTACGTCTTGGGTTGTGCGGACGTGAGTAGAATCATATTCATTACACTTACACAATTTTCCTGAGAAATCCTTTCTCTCTTCTAATGTTCCGTGTTGCTATCGAGTTTTAGTGTAAATCGTTCTACCACGGATGTGATTTGATTTGATTGGCTGCGCTGCTAACTATCTATTCTGTGATAGATAGTGAGTAGCATAGCACTGTGTGCTGGGGACCCGGGCTGGGGACCCGGGCTGGGGGCCGCTTCTTTACGTTTTCGAAGTGTCTTTGAAACAAGATTTAGTTTTAAGTTTTGAACAACTTTTAGATTTAGAAGTTAGAAGTCCGTTTGTCGGTTGCGTTTTCGTCGTGGATAAGATCCTAGTTTTAAGAACATCAAATTTCTAAGGGGTAACTATCAGACCGATAGTTCCGAGACATAAACACTCTATTGTTTTTATTGTTCACCACTAAATTTTCTTCCGCGTGCTAATTCAAAAATCAATTGAATTATTTTCAACTTTTTGAGATAAAAACCGTGAAAGCTTAATGTAAAATTTGAAAAAGAAAACAGACCAAACCCACTTAATACAATTTCAATTGTACATTTTCTACAAACCCACTTGTTTACAGAAAAATTTTCACGAACGACTACCATCCATCCGGGTATTTTTCGCGAAAGGGTACTATGGGCTGACAGCTAGTGTCTCTCCACGAATGAAAACTATATCGCGTCACGTCAGTGATCAATTTAAACCAAGAAGAATCTGAGAAGATTTAGTGGTGAACTATAACGAGGTATAGAAACACGAGTGAAAGTTTGGGAGGACTGGAAAAGCTGTGTGAACACGAGCCGACATTCATTCGCTATCGTTTAACAGTTAACACGTATATGGAAATTACTACACCCGTTATCTTACCAGTCTTGTTTTTCCTCAGACCATCTCGTCTGACCAGTCTGCGGCAAACTGCTCGCAGACCGAGGAACATGTGTGCTCAGGCGTTAGAGCGAGACTTGCAAGCGACTCTCAACTTATCAGCTCCTGTAGCTCTGTGTGCTGCACGACAAGCAAGTGTAATGGAAAGGATCTGGACACTACCACTGTCTCAACAGAATCCCTGGCGCCATCTACCACTGCATCGACAAAAGGTACACTAAGAGTATATTTAATACAGAAAAAGGAACGGAATGAGTGCATCATTAAGTCACTGTTGACAGAACCCCTCACCTACCCAGGCAAAGTTACCCTGGGAGGGGAAGGAGGGTACTTCCATGCCGTACTTCCATGCCATTTCTGTAGGCTATAGTCCTTATCCGAGAATACTTGACTTACGTGTTGGTCTGGTCTAGTGCTCGAACACTCGACCTCCCGCGCACCAGTCTGTCGCTCTACCAACTGAGCTAACCAGGCGACGGTTATAATTTAGTGTTAGTTATTCTGACGTTTTTTGTTATTTAGATGGTTGTCCCGTTGGCTGGCTGAAAGTAAAATCAACGTGCTTCGTGTTCAGAGGCGGAAGTAAAACATTTAGTGAAGCCCAAGAATACTGCCAGGTACGTCATTCATTGAGCTAGCGATTATTTTGATACTTTAACAAGGAGAAACCAAGTGTTTTAATACTTCATTGACTCGACTGCAAGTGATTTTGGTGCATTTTCGGGGAACAGAGATGGAGCAGTGGTGAGAGTGCTCGCCTACCACCAATGTGGCCTGGGTTTAATTCCAGCCTGGTGCTATATGTGGTTGAATTTGTTGCAATCAACCTCGTTTCCAGGGCCTTTTCCCTGGCTTGGAGGCGAGGCGGGAAAAGGGAGCCCTTTTACTGCCCCACCCCCAAGCCAACAAAAAGGCTCCGGGAGCGAGGTCGCGTTGTTTTAAGAAGCAGGATGGAGGTTTATCAAAATACCTTGACAAAGTATCATTAGTTTGATAATTAATATTTTGATATTTTATTGATATTTTGGTGATAAAGAATGATAATATAGAAAAATCATTTTTAACTTATTGCACATGTCAAATATCAAAGTAATAATAATAATAATAATAATAATAATAATAATAATAATAATAATAACAATAATAATAATAATCATTTGAAATTATCATGATCTCAAGCAGTTTAAGGCCTGGGTCAGGAATGTAAGAAGAAATATGGTTGGACAGCTATATCTCTTGCTGTACTTGTTTTACCAAGCTGAATTTTTCGCTGATTATAAAACTCGACGTCCTGCCTTGCCTTAACATATTATCTTGACCACGTGACATGTTACGTGATCGTTTTGCTAAATTTGGTAAATCAGCGAATTGGTGGCGAATTTTCGGTCTATTGACCAATAAATGAGCGTTTTCGATACAAATTGAAATCATCTACCTTGCTACGTTTGGAATGATCTTCCTTGTTGTCGTTTTAAAAGATATAAATGATCAAAGGTCAAATTTTGTTGAAAAAGGCGACCTTTCACCCTATAAAATTTTTCTGTGAAAAGGGGGACGGTCATTCCAAACGTGAGAGGATGAAAATAATTGACCTGCATCTAAAACGCGTTTTCGCGGAATAATATTATTAAAAACCGCCACCAATTCGTCAAATAATGGCTATTTTCCGCTAAACGTCACGTGACTTGTCAGAAGTACCAATTTTACTTTAAAATGTTCAGGATGTTAAAACCTAACTGTGTGCTAAATCTGGTTCCATTGCCATTTATGCCTGCAAAAATATAACTAATTAATTATTTTTACCAGTAAAAGCATGTCACCCAGGCCTTAAACTACTTGATATAGTTGCATGCACTTTCAAACCATCAGAATAGCACAGAATAGCAAGCTATAATATTATGTATCACACTCATTCTCAAATCTCAGTCAAGTGATTTTATCATTCACTGCTGTTTGCTTTCGTTTAGTTTTTTTGTTATCATGGGGCAGCATTGTGATGTATTATGATAAATATTCTGCAATATCTTCATGATGATTTATCACTACATCACAAGAACAAGAAGACATTATTAATTCAATATTCTGATAATATCATGATTTCTCACTTTATCACAGATCTAGTTCTGATAATATCATAAATTATCAGTATATCACAAGGAAAAGAAAACGTTCTTACCTAATCATATATACTGATAAATACATGCATCATGATAACTTAAGCTTACATGATAAAAACCTAATGTGGAATATCAAAAAATCAATCCCTTACAAAACCAGTGATAAATCATGATATTAGCACCAACGCTCACAAGAAACACAAGATAATTAACAATTATTCCTCGAGCCCGAATGGGCTCTGAGTCAATAGCCCATGAGGCCGAAGGCCGAAAGGGCTATTGACTCAGAGCCCATGAGGGCGAGAGGAATATTATTAAAATCCAACTAGTTGGTCAAAAAACTATCGAGACAAAACCTCTTTCGCTAGTTAAAGCGATTCAGCCGCCATTGTTTTGGTTTTCAAAGCCGGCGCTTTTCGCTACTAGTGGGCTATAACAAATAGCCTACTAGTAGCTCAACCAGTCAGAACGCAGCATTGATAATAGACCACTAGTTGGATTTTACTAATTCATGATATATTAATAGTGATAATTAGTCACAATATAGTGATAGTAAAATACGCAATACTGCGCCTCTCTTGTTTGATCGTGGTCCTCACCTTGCTCCGAGAGTTTTCCCTCGTGTTCTTTAGGTTTCTTCCCTCCACAAGAACGAACAGCTCCAAGTTGCAATTAGAACAGGATAGAAGACACGCGAGTTTATTGGCAAATCGCTCAGCGTGGTGATGCAAAACTAAGGCAAATGCAAATGACGCTCGATTCTCCTGTTCAAACTCATGAAATAGTCCTGCACGCTAACTGCACTGACTTACTTAAAATCTCTTTCAGTCATAATGATAGAATTTTCTAAGTTCACAGTTCATTCAGCAATCATTTCATTGAATTGGCCGCTGTACGTATATCACTTGTGTTTCAGTACCATGGAGGACATTTGGCATCGACTTATATACCAGAAGATATGGAATTTATAAACAAGGCGATACCGGGATCAAGACCAGATGGAAAACCACTTGTTCCTATATGGATAACAACCGAGGAAAAAATGGTATGAAATCTCACTACGTGAAGAGAATTAAAAAGTACGCGTTGTCTATTGGGTTTAAGTGTCATCCAACTAGTGAACTGATGCAAATCCTGCATTTTAATTGGCTACGCCACCAGAGGACTATTGGGAATAGTCCTTGAGTATCAATGCAATTCAACTTTATTTCACTACGCTAGCCACACACAACGCCGGCTTTCTCTCGTTTTATTCCCAAATAAATATTTCTTCGACTTCAATTTCCGAACTAAATACTTGCTCTTCTCTCTGAATTACCTGAACGTGAGAGGCAGAATAGCCTAGTAGGTCTAGCTGTTAGTGTATCTGTCATTGAACTTTCTTTTAAAATTTGCCATTAACTTTTGAATAAAATTTATCAGTTGCAATGTAATGGTCAATTCTCTGTGGGAACTTCGTCCCAAAAAATCTTTAGACCTTTTCATGCGAAGCCTTATAGATCCATAGTTCTCTGCATCGGACTTCCATTAAATACAAAATCTTACATGTACTACTGGCAGTATTCTCTTTTTTCTATTATGTACTGAATTTGGTAACATATTATAAATAAAATTCTCTTTCATTCATTCATTCATTGATATTGATCAAAACAAATATCCAGTCCGAGATGATGAATGCAACTCCCATAATTCTCTGCGGGCGCCTCTCATAGAGAAAGTAGATCATTTTACAGTTCTCTGCTCTGTGACCTGGCCTTTGAATGGCAGCGAGGCTGGACGTGAGCTTGCTTTGATACAGACCTCCTCTGTTTTCGTTATCTAAATGCAACTGTAGTTAGCATAAGAACAACTTGATTTACCAAACAAAAGCAATGGCGTCTGTATCAAACAAGGTCACCTGCAGCCTCGCTGCCATTCAAAGGCTAGGTCACTGAGCAGACAACTGTAAACTGATCTATTGACCATTGAAAGGTAACAGGTTTTGACCAAGTAAAGAGAGGATTACAGTAAGTAATAATTTGTTCGTTTATAAAGAGAGGCCTTTGAATAAATGAAGTGACAGCTAACTGTATTGCAATTCCCCCAGACTGACTGGTTCCAATGTTAATAGCCTAACGTTACGAATGCGGTAAAGTTTCAGATGGTTTTAGATGTCCATCTCTTTAATTCATCAGGTCAGGGGAAGGAGTGATGAAAGATGTACCGTCACGACACTCGACAGAGGTCAAAAAGTTGTTTCGTGCAACAGTCTGTATCCCTTTGTCTGCACAACAACTGCTCGTAAGTTATCACTATTTAAATGAAAAATAAAATGATACAAATAATAGCCATTTATATTGCGCTTTTTCCATAAATGTCCAAAAACGCTTTACAATGTGCGTAAAAATATCACTTGTGTTTCAGTTCGTGTGAAGATCTAGGAACAGATGATAACAGTTGCAGATAAAATGTCTTTCAATTCGAGTTATTTCAAGTTTTTAAAAACTTTGAATTATCAGAATTTTTAAACAAATATCTTACTTTGGTCATCTCTAGGGTCGTGTTATCACTGTGTACCGAACACGAAAATAAATCCGCCGGTGTTGTGTGACAATCCAGCAAACTATGTCACGGTGAACTGCTCCCATAATGCACCTTGCTTTACCACCACAGTGATGACGTCTTCCAACAAACCACTTTACGTCTTGGGTTGTGCGGACGTGAGTAGAATCATATTCACAATTTTCCTGAGAAATCCTTTCTCTCTTCTAATGTTCCGTGTTGCTATCGAGTTTTAGTGTAAATCGTTCTACCACGGATGTGATTTGATTTGATTGGCTGCGCTGCTAACTATCTATTCTGTGATAGATAGTGAGTAGCAAAGCACTGTGTGCTGGGGACCCGGGCTGGGGACCCGGGCTGGGGACCACTTCTTTGCGTTTTCGAAGTGTCTTTGAAAAAAGATTTAGTTTTAAGTTTTGAACAACTTTTAGATTTAGAAGTTAGAAGTCCGTTTGTCGGTTGCGTTTTCGTCGTGGATAAGATCCTAGTTTTGAGAACATCAAATTTCTAAGGGGTAACTATCAGACCGATAGTTCCGAGACATAAACACTCTATTGTTTTTATTGTTCACCACTAAATTTTCTTCCGCGTGCTAATTCAAAAATCAATTGAATTATTTTCAACTTTTTGAGATAAAAACCGTGAAAGCTTAATGTAAAATTTGAAAAAGAAAACAGACCAAACCCACTTAATACAATTTCAATTGTATATTTTCTACAAACCCACTTGTTTACAGAAAAATTTTCACGAACGACTACCATCCATCCGGGTATTTTTCGCGAAAGGGTACTATGGGCTGACAGCTAGTGTCTCTCCACGAATGAAAACTATATCGCGTCACGTCAGTGATCAATTTAAACCAAGAAGAATCTGAGAAGATTTAGTGGTGAACTATAACGAGGTATAGAAACATGAGTGAAAGTTTGGGAGGACTGGAAAAGCTGTGTGAACACGAGCCGACATTCATTCGCTATCGTTTAACAGTTAACACGTATATGGAAATTACTATACCCGTTATCTTACCAGTCTTGTTTTTCCTCAGACCATCTCGTCTGACCAGTCTGCGGCAAACTGCTCGCAGACCGAGGAACATGTGTGCTCAGGCGTTAGAGCGAGACTTGCAAGCGACTCTCAACTTATCAGCTCCTGTAGCTCTGTGTGCTGCACGACAAGCAAGTGTAATGGAAAGGATCTGGACACTACTACTGTCTCAACAGAATCCCTGGCGCCATCTACCACTGCATCGACAAAAGGTACACTAAGAGTATATTTAATACAGAAAAAGGAACGGAATGAGTGCATCATTAAGTCACTGTTGACAGAACCCCTCACCTACCCAGGCAAAGTTACCCTGGGAGGGGAAGGAGG
>JAHPZR010053123.1:0-32500 GCA_019787425.1 Platygyra sinensis | reverse complement strand
TTTTTAGGCTGTGTTCACAATTGATGCCTGGCCATGATGCCCGAGTACGATTCTTATGTGAACACATCTCTTTACCAAACACTCACACCAGATTTCGAGCACAGCGCCCTCGAGCACTAAATGGTACTTAGTTGGAGTACCCAGTGTCTGAAGTTTGTCCTGGTACCCAGGCACCAAGTGTGAACGCAGCCCGGGGGGGGGGGGGGGGGGTACTCCCGTATATGGGCTATATAGGTACGTGCCATTGAATAGGGTATGGTTTTTGAGGCTCTCGGTCCTTAAATAGGGAATTTTTTTTTACCCTTTTTGTAACTGTGTTCTTGGTGTGGTCCTTAGAGAGGGTAGCTAAATTGTCTTATCTAATACTGGAGTGCGAAAACGCCCGCTATACGAATGGGTTTTTTTTATTTAAACTCCAAAATTCGTGGGAGTACCCCCCCGGGGAACGCAGTCGTGCATTGCGGTCTTCGTATTAGTTTAACTCACTGTTGTATGGACTGTCCTGGTTACACACAATGCTACTGGAGCAATTTTTCATCTCGAATTGAAATGGTCCAGCAGTAGGAACTGTCATCGTTGCCTTGATGGTCATACATCTGTCCATGAATGTACCACAAGTAGTGCTCCCGACCTTCTCATCACCACATTTACTTACACCTGAGAGTCCTGGCATGTTTGTACAGTCATAGCATTTCAGGGCCAAAGCTGTAAATTCAAGCAGATATAACATCAATGCTGTTCTTTACACTAATAAAATTGAATCTGTTTACTTTGTAATGCTTTCAATATTGCTTCAGAATTAGGCTTCTGAAAAAAAACCATAGTTTCTTGAAGGGAATTTTAAACAGGTTATCGCAACTGTCTCGCATACTCGATTAAACTAGGACAATCTAGAAGTTTGGCGTTTTGCGATCCTTTCTCAAGTTCCAGACAGACTTTCTGCAGGCCTCCTCCATTTGAGCCAGGACAAAACCATGGAAACGAATGTCCGCGTACAAACATAACATGCCCATTATTTTTCTTCACGTATTGTATACTTACCAGCTTCTTGCCGATAATTCAGTTAAATCGAAGGATTTTATGTCCACATAATCGTGGAAAGTACGCTGGTGTCCTTTAATTCCCCCCCTACTGCAAAGTCCAAAGTCCGCAGCCTCAGGGCGTTCTTAGACAAAATGGAAGGAATGTGCTATTGGCTTTAGCAGACGTTCGTAGGAAAGAAAGATTGCCAGACGAGACCAAAGACTGTGGCGTTGGAGGCAATATATTTATACTCTGTGCTGATGTAACATTTAAATTACATACATGTTTTTGAGAACATTTATATTTTATAAAATGAATCGGTCACCACATGCGCGCGTTTTAGCTTTCCAAAAGTTATTTCCCGCACAAGTCAGTAATTGTTTAAAGGTGTCAAGTAGTTCATTAGTACGTACGCAAAACAAAACAATATGCGTTTGTTCTCTCAATCGATCGAAATAAGTTTGCCGGGCTTCATAACCCTCTTCTTCAACAATAAGCTATGTCTGAAAGCTGAGTAGCGATAGGAAAAAGCTGCTCCGAACTATTATTTTCGGAGCTTTACAATTACAACAATGCGCGGTTTAAAGCAAGCGTTAACGAGAGAAGCGACGCGAAGTCTGGTCTTTTGTGTTGAAAAACAATAGGTGTCTCAAGCACGTACCGTAATTCATTTCTAGAAGCAAGAAAATCGACAAAAACCCAACACGACTACTGAATCTACCGTGTTTCAAATTGTTAATTCAACATTGGTGTAACCATAAGCAAAACCGGACAATAAAAGATCCAAAGGCCATCATACTCGTTTCCTAAAATTATGCAAATTATGGTTCTTACAAAGGTCGTTTCCAGTAGGTGGTTTTGTATTACAGGCACCCATTCATGCTCATGGTACGGTGAACCTTTTACTTTCCCAAGAAGACTTAAGAGATTTCTTTTTCCTGCCAATATCGCAAGGAAAGTAATATACCCAATATAAAGAAACATGAAAAAGTTGCTACCATTTAAGACTGGTACTTCGCTTGTAGGGCTCACATTGCAAAATTATCATATAATTTATTTGCCAAAAGTGATTGAATCTCATGAGTTCAGAAATCGGCTACAAGGTTAATTCCTTCCTCTGGAAGAGTAGCAGACAAGTAGATAATTGTGTAAAGGCGACTTTTATGACCTGGACACCCACTCAAGATCACTCAACACAAAATTGTATCAAAGAAAACTGATGCCGCTCGGGTTATTCTATTCCTGGCATTACGCGGGATTAATTACCACAGCTTGCTTTCTTCATTGTATTTACCATCCGATCCGATTCCGAGGGTTTCATTTTAGGCGTTGAGCTTACTTTTTGTTCTTTGATAGAAACTAACGAACTTTCTAAGAATGTAGGGCACGAAACGAAAGCGAAAACGTCCATGATTTTAACGGACATAACACTAAAAGCTTTGCAAACGTTTAGGAAAAGAACCCGAAGAACATCAATCCTAGAACGGCGGAAGCTATTGTAAGGCTTCTACCATATACATTTACACATCCATGGTTTGCTTGATCGACTAAGGGATTCGAAAAATAGTTTTGGTGGAGCGGATTCTTGGCTTGATTCGCTTGTTCCAGAAAGCTACAAACATAAAAAAGCCTAGCTTCGATCACACCCCTTGCGTAATCGAATAACAATCGACGGTCGCGCGCTGATGTTCAGTAATAAAACACTTTCACTTAGTAAATTAAGCTGAGTCGAACTCACCCGTTTGGAATCATGTACAGGGCCAGTAGGGCAAACAAGAAGAAAAGATGAAGTTTCCATGATTCGGCAAGATGAGAAACAAACAGTGTGATTTGCTCTTAGCACAATGACAATACTCACAGTGATAACACCAACACTAAACTATGTGCAGCTTTTACTGCATACTAATGATGTAATATGATAATGTGAGTGACAGCAGAGAGTGGTAGGTCGGAAAACAAAACAAATCGGGAACGAGGTTGGGGAGGATGACTGAAAAAACAATAAGGCAGACAAGAAGTGAAGAAAAAAAATTCCTGCACTGTCGGGCTTACTAACTGTACTCGTCTGAAGGGTACCTGTTGGCAGCCAACATGGCTCCTGCGGCCACTCAATACTGCAGTTTTTAGCCTGTTCCAGGCTCTCTCCTGCTTGTCGCCGGCTCCTCACGGCAAGAGCCTGGAACAGGCTATGCAGGTTTAATTTCTTGGTCGTGGTGGAATCCCCATTCACCTGATTTTCTCTACAATTAAGAAAACGGACATTTTTCCCCTTCAAGGCTGATACATTTTGTGTGTATCAACCTCATGACCATGGACGTGGCAGAAAAACCCTTCGCCCTGAACCCTGCCCTAAAAGTGATATCAAAAAAAGTTAGATGGCCGCTACGATCAACGTTGGACAAAAGTTGTAAACAAAGCCAACAATCATGGAGATGTTATCACAACGTTTAGTATGGGCTGTTAAAATCTATTTCAGGTTTTTGACAAAGTAAGCGACACATTATCAATGCCATTCAATACGCTAAATTTATCGGCTGAAATTGATGGCAAACGCACCAAAAACGCAAACTTTTCTAGGTGGGGCATACCCCCAGACCTTCTCAGGTGGAATTGGCCCTTTGGCCCCATATTTGTTACTGGAGGACCACTCACAGAATTCAAGTTCAAAACTTGATTCATTGAATGCCCAAAATGAATTTTAATAGAACGGGAAGGAATAGATAAAATTGATATTTCTCTAATCATCAAACAAAAACTGCAACGTGCGCAGCCACATCAGTTAGGCAGTAGCCGCTTAAATGTGTTTGATACTTGGTTATGTTTCCTCAAAGTATAATTTTGACAGTAAAGTAAAAGTGAAAGATAATTAAAATATATTTGTTTGAAGCATTTTCCTGCCAATCAGACTGCGGGGAGTGTTAAGGTTAAGAATTGCGGCGACAGTAGAATCCCCCCTCCCCAACAAAAAAAACATGTAGGGGACTTGACCCCGAAAAAATCGGCAGGAAGCAGTGAGTATGAAAAAAATCCCGAAAGCTAAAAAAGTCCAACCCATCCCACCCCACCCCCCACCCCCTCATCAATTTTTTTTTACCATGGGAAAATACTGTTTACTGTATTTAGTGTATTAGCATTATAGTCAATAGTTCGTTAAAGTATTTTAGTCTAGTTTCTGAAACACGATTCCTAGGAAGACCATGTAAAATGATATGATTTCGTGTATAAATAAAGATTGATGATGATGATGATGATGATGATATTCTACTGCCACGCGTTGGTAGAAGTGCCTGAGAGTAAAGCCTGCATCACTTAAGTCACATTGAAATTTATAAATAAGATAAGAGAACTTTATTTATACACGGTTTTTCCATCAGATGATTTAGTTAATTATCTATAATAGTATGCCTATCTACCTAACTACAATAAGATTTTAAAATAGTAACAATTCAAATAAAGTAAATAAATAAAAATTCTGCTTTTCATGGAGGCCGTTTCTAAAATTTACTTAAAATTAAGATATTACTTTAAACTGTGGCGACTTAATTTAGATTTGAAATCGTTCAGTGAAGAAGCTTGTCTTAGGTCTACAGGTAAGTTGTTCCACAACTGAGCTCCGCTGTACAAAAAACTTCTCTTGAGATAATCAGTTCGAGGTTGTGGAAGAACTAGTTTATTTTCGGTATTCCTTAAACGATAAGCACTTGCATTGTCGCGATATACAAATCTTGATCTCAGATAATGAGGTGTCATACCATGTAATTGTTTTATACATTAGGATAGACTTCTGTTCCAATCTTTGATAGTAAGAGTTTTCGCACACCCTAGTGCCCCGAACAAATCATCCAAATAACTATCATAGCTCGCAGACATTGGGATCCGAGCTGCCCGATATTTGAAGCCTTTGCAGTTTTTCAGAAAGGCCTTTGTTACAGTTTCCCCACACTACATTGCAATAATCACAAATGTTGGTTGAACAATACTATTATAAACTTTAATTAGAACATTAAATGGAGTTGAGTATTGCCGAATTCGTTTAATTGCACCGAAAGGCACAAGCTATCTTCTTAGAGATTGTTTTCACATATGACACTCCAAGTTTAAAAAGGCCCCGGTACAAGTACAAGGGCATAAAAGAGCTGCGAGAAAAATGAAAACACTTTGTTGGTGATTGATCGAAACCAATCAACTTTAGCAATAAGTAGTAGAATTCTTCTATAACACTAATGCAAATGCTGTAATTTGATTGGCCCAGCCATTGCACATTATCAGTCATTAGTATCACTCAACTAGTGGACTAATGCAAATCCTGCATTTTAATTAAAAATGGTACCCTGAGTACCAGAGGTTTTTTCTCGCGGGCGGCGGACAGAAATACTTCGCTTCGCGGAAACCGCGCAAGAAAACCCTCTGTCCCCCAGGGTAAAAAATGGGCTATTCTGCAGTAAACTGTAATGCTCGTGGTGTCTGGAAACCTAGGGGGATGTAGCCTGTTCCAGGCTCTCGGTAGTTGGGGACGAGCGAAAACGAGCGAGAAAAAAACGAGGGAGGACTAGTCCTCCCTCATTTTTTCTCTCGCTCTCCCTTTTTTTCGCTCGTCCCTAACTACCGAGAGTCTGGAACAGGCTAAGGGGGATGTTGGAGAGAATCGATGATAGCAATAAAGGTCCGGTAACACGGGCAACATTTTTCTTCAACTTGTCTCGCAACATTGTTGCATTGGAAGTTGAAACCCTCTGTTGCGCGTATTACCATGTTTGCGACCAACTTGTCTTGTCGAAGAAAAATGTTGCCCATATCACCGGACCTTAACAAGACAAAGCGAGAAATGGCCCATCTATTTGCGCTACAAACCCCGCGACGAGTAATGCGTAAAAAATCCTAAATGGCGACGCGTGATAAACCCACCGTTCTTTCTCGCTTCTTCCCCAATGATGAATGTGTTTTAAGGGCCTGTTCACAAGCATAGAGGGTTTTTTCAAGCAAGCGGGTTACCCTAGCAGGCAGGTTACCCTAGCACTCACACATTTTCTCTATTTTTTCTTCGCCGTGTTTGCATTCCAGGTTACCCGGGCAGGCGGGTTACCTTATCTGCGTCCTGGCGGGCGGGTTAACTTCTTCCTTGTAAACACCCGGGTAGAGTAACCTGTCATTGTTTCCAGACCCTTTGAGTGTAACCGCGCATTAAGTTGTCCCGAGTGGTAGAGTTACCGTACCTGTGAAATTTTGCTTGTAAACTCGGGCTATCTTTTGCCCTCCAGCTAGGCCAGTTAACCCGCCCGCTAGGGCAACCCAGTCCTTCTTGTAAACAGGCCCTAAGTTGTGACCCGTTTGCTAGCAATTTGATGGCGTTTTATTATACATTGAACTCTCTAACTCTTCTGATTGGCCGAAAAAGTACAGTGAATTTTCGAAATCAGCGTCCGTGACGTCATAACTGCAGATTATACAGTTATCATGTCAAGGACACTCAAGGTCACGGGTTATCATGTCATGTATGACAGCTGTGCATGATTTCTAAGGGTAATCATGTCAAGTTCGCGCGCTTTGTACTGTATTGCTTCCCGTCAGTGAAGAAGCAAAAGCGTTTTTACCATACCTGAATAATCCAGAATCCAGAATAATCAAGGTCTCGGTAAGGAATATCAGCCTCAGCCGCCGGCTTCGGCTGATAACTCTTACCTCGGCCTTGATTCTGGATATCACAAAAGCCTCATCCAATAACTGTTTATTGCCATGAACACCATAAATGGGATTAGAACCCTTGATTAATGCCCCTAAGCGAGGGGCCTCAGCCAGAATTTTTCAAACGAGGGTCATACTGTGTTAAAGTGAGGGTACTCACTAGATCGTCGTGTCACTTTCGCCACCTGCTGTGGTTTGTTTGCTTAAAAACGTCCTACAAAAGAGGAAGAGGGGAGGAGGTGGTCACGGGCACCGCAGAATGGCATGGATTTCTTTGAAGACGGGTCGAGACCAGCTATCTATGACTACATGGGCCAAATAGGTTACATTTTAAAATCAAGATGAACCAAGTGATCACCTCTAGAGGGTCAAGCGATCTCTTCGGGCTTGCCTCATTTTAATTTCGACCTGACAAGCAGAGCGCTACAGTGTGACATATTTTACCCGAGCGTTCTAATTAGCTAATGCATTATTAGGGACTTATTGTAATTTTAGCTCGGGATATTTTAGCCTGCTTCGGGAAAATCGCCGGAAAACAATCGTGCGTTTTATGAATTCATGATATACAGGAGTGTACATAAGCATGGTGATTAATTAGCGCAATATTTTCCTTAGTGGCCACTGATTAACAGTCTTAAAATGTTTCAGTCAATTAGAAACTCCGGGATTACGTCGAAAATGGATTAAAAAAAGTTCATCGCGCGTTTTTTTTTTAATTCCAGCCCATATTAATAATTTTAGGGGCAATTTTTGATAAAAAGCACTTTAACACCCCACACCAGTTGATATTCCAGCCTATATTCCTGGAAGTCAAACACAGCGATTTCTCTGGGATTTTCACTCGAGCTGATTAGATGTTATAAGATTCGTTTAATACCAGAATGCCATTTAGTACTGTTGTGGACATAGTTTGCAATAACATTTTAAAACAGCTCCGTTTTTATTGTATTTTGACACCTTAAAACTTCGCTCCCAATCTTCTCAAAAAAATCTCCTATAGATTTTTATAAAATGTTGCCACTGTTAAGACAATTGTGTTAAGTTTGAGCTCCCCAAGTCATATTTCGACAATAGAAAAGTACGCCATGCACTGTGTAAAATGGGGTATGGCGTTATTTCGTTGCTACGGTAACTCAGATCCTGGTGAAATGTTACCCCATTTGAAACTTTCATCTTTCTCTAGTGCATCAGTAACGTTTCATTTACAGTGGGATCGATTATGGTGGCGCTCAAAATTGAACGGTGTCGTCACACAAATATCTGCTCAAGCTATCTTACGACTAAAAATACCGTGGTTGTAATAAGGCATGATATTAATCGAAATTGCAGCGTTGACACTGATAAAGGTCGTCGAAGTGATCGAAACGTTTTACTTTTTAAAAACTTTTTAATCAGTGTCAACGCTGCAATTTCGGTTTACCTTAAGACTATTAGGTTGTTTTTGATTACTGCTTTGTTTGTTCAGTAAAGTAAGCCACATTTTCTTAGTTGCAAAACTGAAAAAAAGCCAACGGTTTCTAAAACTTTTGTTACAAAAGTAAATGGTTTCGTAGACTGTTCAGTTACAAGTTCTCTATTTACGTATGCGAAAGAAACTTAAAGCGAACGAGGCGAACGAGGGGATGGGCCGTGGCGGGGTGGCAGTTGCGAGCGAAGCGAAAAAGAAGTCAAGTCTCACGTTTAGAGCTGGCGTCCAGTTCTCTCGCGTCATAACAATACTGACAATTAATTAGTGAATAGCAACATTTATTTAAAAATTACAGTGAAAATTACCATTATTTCTTCATCGTCTATTAGTTGTCGACAACTACGTTTTGACCGTTTTCCCCATGTGTGGTAACCATTGGTTTGGTTCAAAACATGACACAGATTTGAGCATGCGTATTGTGTTTTGAGCATGCGTAGTAAACTTAAGTTTTCAATCCCTCGCTGGGCGTTATCAACAGCTAATGACAATGTGTGGAATGCTTACACCGGACCAAGAGACTATGAGGTGCTCATAGTCTCTTGACCGGACACAATAGGTCTTATGCGCGATTACGTCACATGCTCAAAATTCACCACCAAGCCTCGTTTGTGCGACCTCTGCTCAAACTTTCGTTGCCCTCGTGGTGTTTTCACGTGGGTATTCTTTTCATCTTGACTGCTGTGGGAATTGGCTCACGATAAAATTTACAATTTGCATTATCAAAGCGAGGCTTGGTGGTGATTTTTTAACAGGCTGATGTCATCACGCATAAGGGCTATAAGTTGTTGATATCAAATACTTGTCGATAACTCAATATCTTGTCTGTAGAGGCTCTTAAAAACGTGCTAATTAAACACAGTACTGAGAATAAAAGTTTAATCCACTAGGTTCTCTGCGCAGTGGCATTTAAATGAATGTACCGATATCTAAAAGACGAAGATTGTTGTTTTAAGTAAATTGTTAAGTTAGAAATGAAAAACGTGCAATTCCTCTGGTGAGGTGACAAGCAAAATTCGCTAAACTCCTGGAAACTAATTCAGGAACAAAGCCAGTAACACGGCGAGCAAACATGCTACCAAACCAGAGATACGGACAGCTGCATTGCAGTAATCACCCTCGCAGCAGTCAATATCACACTTGGTCATCAATCCAGTGAAGTTTAAAATTTTACACACTGCAAAGAAAAGTATATCGCCATTAATAGCGATACAGTAATAATAGAATATTGAACAAGAAGTTAAACGTTAAAAGGATTTATAATACTCATTTTAAAAAAGCGAACGACATATCAAGTTAAAAAGTGGAAAAAATATTATGTCTAAAAGAATATATAAAGTGAGAAGCAATACATAAAGTGTTTGCGGGTCGTATGGGTACAATTTTTAAGGTAAAAAACACGATAAGGAAAAAATGTAATAAGTGCATATCACGCAAACGTAGTTCACTTTTAAAAAAAATGAAAAGGCGAATGCATTTTAAAAATCTTTTGGCGCTTAACTTCTTGATCAATTCATTTTCTAAACATCTCCTGTTAAACATAAATTTTTTTCTATGCGTAATGTCAAAGTGAGCTTTCCGCCGGTTTTCCTGCATTACATGAAGTGATCTGAGTAAGAGTGGAATATTGTAAAACATGAATTGGATTGGATTTGTAAAACATGAAATTGTAAAACATAAAAAAAACCTTGTTTTACAATACGCCAGTGAGAGCAGTTCTATCTCCCCTCCCCCCTGGGTTGAGTCTGCCCAACGAAGGGTTAAATTGACCGGAATTCATGCAAATGTTACATAAAGACATGATTGATCATCGCAGTTGCATACACGGTGTGAGCAGTTGTGAAATTAAGGGATTGGTCAAAAAGTATTGGGTGGGCCGGAGCAGAGAGGGGGTGTGTCATCATGCGGTTTTTGAACCCTTGGTAAGGGGTGGGTCGTTCAGTTTTCAGCTACCCCTTTGGGTGGGTCATCCTGTTTTGTTTTGTTTTTTTTTTTTATGGGAATTGGCACACATTTGACACAATCGACAACAAAGGTAACTCCTTTCAAACAATTAAAGCTAGTGACACACTCAAACACCAACCCACGGTCTGGCATGCGCACAGCCATATCACCTGGGCAGTGGCAGCCATGGACAGCTGTTTCTGGCTTATTAGACCTTATCAGTATAGCATAGCCGACGGGCAGAAATAGGACTAAGAGCCCTATGTAGTCTGCCCTTTACTGCCAAGATGGGTGCAAAGCACCTCTTTATTAAAGCCCCAGCTCCACACTATCCGTAAGGCACTTGGCAGACCGTGGGTTGTTGTTCGAGTGTGTCACTTGCTTTTCATTGTTTGGTAACCCCTTTCAGTTCCAAAGGACAAAAACTTTTCGAGCCGTATTTGAAAAAGTACACTTGGCTGGTGTACAATAGAGATGACAATTTATGTATTGTTAAGTCTGTACAGAAGCTAACGGATTGAGCAAGGAGTCGCAGGGCAGAAATATTTAAAATACTGCACTCGGTTGACACACTGGTATTCAAGAACACCAAATGACCAACTTGCGTCTACATGATTAAAAATATAACACAAACAGTGGTGATATATTTTAATCAAGCTAGGAAGGAGGCCGAAGACCGAAGAGTTGCTTTTATATTGTGTCTACATGCTATTTGTCCCCAAGGGTACGAGACACATGCGCAAAGATCAGGGAGTTGTCTGGCTATATTACTCCCAGGACTCACTACAGCCGTTTTCTAGATGGATCACTGCTCTATGTGCCTTGAGGCCTAGTGTGAAAAGTAAAAGGTCAACAACCTCGTTCCCAGGGTCTCTCATCTAACCACCCTCTGAGGCCGCTGTTCAGGAATGGAGAGCTCACACTAATAGACCTAGACCCGACTCGAGAAACCTGCAGAAATCGAGCCTAAAACGAAAATGAGAGCGTTCTTTTAATTTTGACCGCTAGAAATAGTGGTGTTTTGTCCAGAACATTCTTAAAGAGATCAAAACCTTTGATTCACCCCTGCCCGTCCTAAACGACCTTTTCATAGGGGTCCCCCTCGGGGAACCACACGCGCATCAGACTCCTCCCTGTCGAATATTCGATAGGCCTCTTGCACTAAGAGGTAAGGTGACCAATGCTTCCCTTAAGGTGGCTGAACACAGTTTTTGATACCTCTGTTTCATTTACCTTTGCCTCTAAAACCCTTGATCCTTTGGTCGCCAAAAATGGCAGCAAGCAAGTTAACAACACAAACTTCAACTTTTTGATAATTAAACTGTCGTATGTGCCGTTGCCATGGCAACATGATTAATTATAAACAGGCGTTTAAAATCGGTTTTGTTTATTTGCAGAAAATCTAGTCATTAGATTTTCTTTATAATTTGCATACAACAAGCTTGTAACGATACTCACATGTTAGCGCTATTTTAATAATAATTTAACGAACAGGCCCCAGTTGTTCAAAGGCTGGATAACGCTATCCACCGGATAAATCGCTATTCAGTGGATAAGTGTTAACAAAACAAACCACGCTATCCACTGGATAGTGATTTATCCGGTGGATAACGTTATCTAGCCTTTGAACAACTGGGGCCAGATCTTTAATTATTCCTCGTTGAAGGTTCACTGGCATATCTTGAATTTCCTTTGTTGAATTTTAATTTTTTTGAATCCTCCAGTTACTTATTTCCTAAAGTATTTTCGCTCTAAATTTCGTGAAATTCTAATGAGTGGTTCTCGAGAAATAGGCGTATCTCCGAAAGTCAATTTTTCACTCAATCGCAATTTTTTCGACTTACTACGCATGCGCTGCATTTAACTGGGTTCCTTCGGTAACAAGCAAAAGCTGAAAATTGCTGGGTTCTTTGCATCGTTACCTTTTCTAACGTATCTTTGTAATGAAAGACTTAAGCTATCAACACACTGCTTTCAATTATAGAGAAAAATAACACAGATAGTGCGAGTATTGAGTAAATAAAATGATCGCTCTATTGACGGCTTGTTTGTTTTTCGAAATCCTTGTGCACGTGCTGAATTGCATCAGCAAAAGCGCGCGCGAAAACTGTGTTCAGCCACCTTAAACAGTGAGTTGTAATCTTGCTGATGCCAAAAATTGACAGAACACATAAAAATTATCTTACAACCGAAATTTGAGAAGAAAAGGGAGATATTTTATGGTTCTTTGATTTTTCAACAAAGTAGCATGATTTGCATTGGCCGCCATGTTGGGGGGCATACTCTTGCCCTCCAACATGGCGGCCAAAACTACTCTTTGCTTATATCTTGTTAAATGTTTGATAGTTACGTTCAGATGTGCTATAAACGTTACCACATCATCTTTTCAACATTTTCCTTGAAGTTTAAGTGCAAAATTTGTGCCCGAAAACGGTAATTCATAATTTTAAAAATCAAGTTTTGGTCACGTGACCAGCTTCGGACTTTCTCATTTTAAGCAAATGGTGCGGGTTTGAAAAACCAAATCACTATAATTTTGTTTAAGAGATGACCTACTAATAGTGTATCGAAAGAAAAATCATATAACTTTCATTTTCACAAAAACGATGTCACATGGCCTCTTAGTGCAAGTAGCCTATTGCTTTACTCTAGAATCCCTCTTCGCTCACATGTGATTCAAAGGTGAGCCTTATCACATGGTAATTTAATTTTTACCGCGCAGCTTTTACACTTATTTTACTTACTGGCGAAAGGGCTGTCCGGGTTACAGAATATGGCGTTGGAGCAGTCTTTTAGCTCAAAGTTCGTCGATTCACCACTAGGGATTGTCATGGTACCCATGACGGTCATGCATTTGTCGAGGAGCGGATTACAAGCCACGCTTTCCACATCCTCACTGTTACACTGCTTTGCTGTTGGAAATCCGGGTGTGTTTGTACATACATAGCATTTGTGGGCCAAAGCTGTCAATTCAAGCAAAGAACACATTTTAACACACTCACTTTATACCACAGACGAACCTCTATTAATCGATCACCCCTGTCAAGCCTCGAGTTATCAAAGGGTCCCACCGACAGTTGTCAGTCGTGTACTGTAAATAAAACCGCTGTTACCCCGACACCTCTGTTGAGCGGGCGCAGCCAACTCTTAGTCGTCTCCATCAGGATTCTTGATTGGCCCAAAAATTCACACGGTGATAATGTAGTTTGGCTTTGTTTTTCAAAACGCGATGACAGATGATTAAGAGTCCGACAAAGAATGTGAGCACTAATAAAACAAAGCGCTCAAATACAAGTGTATTATTCTCTTTAGGTGGTTCCATTTGATTACTTTAAAGGATATTTGCCCCAGCAGGGTTTTCTCCCAGAGGCCAAAACCCGAGGAGGCATTATAGTCTCCTCCGCGTACACGTATAAAGAATGAGTGAAATATTGGTATAGTATGCGAATCAATCCCAGGACTTTTGAGGCGACGCCGCCGTTATTTGAGAGGTTGAGACTGAGACGAGGTCTATTGCGCATGACATACCCAGGACTGCCGACGTTGTGCTGCCGGCGCGAGTTGAGTGGATAAAGTCGTGAGTGATTTAAGCGGATCTTAACGTTTTTATCGTTTCAGTTCTCCTTCCTCTTCTGGTTGATCGATTTCAATCGATACTCCACTTATTTTTTGGATAGCTTAAGCTTAATTGCTTTGATTGATCAGGCTGAAATAACCACTGAGCCATGCAGACGCAAGTGCAACCGTACCCGTTGGGCCTAAATCCCTCAAATCGTAAGTTAAATTTTATTTCTGTGACAAATAAAGGATGTTTCACACGTACGGCATTTTCTTACGCCAAATTTGGCCTTGCATTAATCGTCGTTCATTTCATCCAAGTCGAAACGATTGCTTTCGTGAGCAAAATCTGGATTCGTGAAGATAACAACTCGTACAAGATTATATAATCTTCATCAGAAATAAGACTGGCATCGTAGTAAGAGAAGAATCTGACAAAACTCTTTAAAACGTGCCATAACAGACTCAAAGAGATCAAATAGGCTAGGATCTGAGAATAGAGGACGCCGAGTCGTGTACAACAATACTTATTAAACAAATTAAATTTGGCTCGAGAACGACGACGTGAGTCCCGGGCCTTCTCAGACTTCACCACGGCGTCGCCTTAAAACGTCCTCTTGCTTATTAAGCTCCCTAATACCAGGGCGTATACGTAGGCCTTTTTCCGCCCGCGCCTTCGTCAATACGGCCTGCATTACGATTTCAGCGCGATCAAATAAATTTGCTTCGAAATGGCCGAGATTCTCTAAGATCCTGAAGATGCATTTTGGGTGAAAACAGCTCAGAGGGTATCGTAGGAAATTCTGAAGTATACCAGAAATACGAAGCCAGTGCGGTTGAGATGCAACAATAGCTAAATACCCTTCCGATCGTCAGTTTTACCTTTGGCATCCCGTTTATTTGGATCGCTTATTTTTACTGAGTAATCTTACGTGGCGCAGAGCCCATGTGACGGCTGGGTGACTGGAAGGGATCCAAATGTAAATAAATGCTTTACTCTCAGCAGCAGTAGCAGTGCAGTACTCTGTACTCGCAGCAGCAGTAAAATTTACAGTAAATGCTTTACTCTCATTTGCATATATGGCGAATGTAACGCGATACTTCTGTTAACATCTCGGATAAAATCTCGACTTCTGTTCTGTGGTTCTGCTTTCGAGATACGTTTGCTCGTATATCAAGACACAAATGGATTGTTTCAGTATCAAACTAGAACAACAGAGTGGTTTGATATTTTTTCCAGAATGCACTTCGTCAGAGTATTAAGTAAAGAATATCATGTGATACAATGGCTTAAACGGAATGTGTTGGTTTAGTAGTAACTCAGTTGATTCTTTGAATCATATTTATGGTAAGATGCCTAAGTTACTTGAACAGTATGAGTGATACTAGTTTACAAAAAGATACAGAATTTTCGTTGATACAGTAACGTTCAATAATATTGTTTTCAATCAGAAGAAAAAAAAAAGGGGGTAACTTTAGAGATAACTATTACTAGTTGTATTTGAATAAATTGACGTTTTTGATGAGCCCTATCAAGCGATTATGAATTCCTTATAGAGCAGCCTACTCCCATTTCCCCGAGAGATCGCAATGATTGATCTGAGCTTTGTGTGATAGGCTGCTAGCCTGTAAAAGCATCCGGTTTTTCTTGCGTTTTTCTTTCTCTTTTTTTGCGCTTGAAACAAGAGCCGAAAAAAGCTTAGCCTGTGTATCTCCCTCTCCTTCCATCCACGCTTTGCCTCCCCTCCGCATGTTATCGCTTGCTACGCAAGCTAAAACCCAAAACCTCTTACATGCTAATGGCACCAGGCTGGCTCGAGTTTGTTTGGGCTTTTCAGAGTTTTCTTGCTGTTCTCGTTTGGCTGTTCAAAGAGCCTGGGGAAGAGAAATGTTATATAACCCTGTTTTCAGCCGCCAGTGAATCAAAGAGTTGGATTTGCGTTAAATTTGTACGGTAGATTTAGCTGGAACACTTCTCTGTGCGTTCGCCCTCCGTGCTGCTCGCGCAACGTGTCTTGCGACTTCGCCATTCGTGTAGAACCCCAAACCAGATGCCCCGCCCGCAGTTGCAAACATAACCAATACTCAACACTTGTTCAGATCGTGAAGGATAAGATTCTCGCTATCCAAGTCAGGCACGATTCGCACGCGTCGTTAAATAAGGTTGATTATTTGCCTAGAAGGGAGTACCATAATTGTCTCTATGTTCTTCTATAGAGTTAGCAATACAATGTATGTAAAACATCGAAAAAATAGCTAACACGTAATAAGGGCTAAAGTAAATGCGGCGCTTCGATATAGTGCTAGTATTAGTGGTATTCATTCGGGCTAGTTGATATTTCAATTTCAAATTGTCAAAAATGATGGGCATGCATGATGAATTCGGAAATAATTCGGCCAAGATTAATTCCTTCTTTTTTTCGTTTTTTATGCCGGAGAGAGGTGGAAAAAAAAGAGCTCAGGGAGGGAGAACATGATAACAGGTTATAATACATACATAGAAGGATTTTTTTCCAGAAATACGCGGCACGGAATGAAGCAAACAAGTACATCAGTACTAAAAAATGATAATTCACAATATGTCGCATGCAGATTGAATTTTTTACAAAGTTTACAGTGAGATTCACAAACAAGTATTGCTGCTTCAGTTCATAGCTCGATTAATCATTCTATTGACTCTGCAACAGCTTTACAAAACCCTTTCGAAGCAATATTATTGATCGCCCCAAGAGCGATGTTCATTGATCAAACGTTTTCATATCGTAACTAATTGAAACTTAACGGGACTTCACAGAGTTAACTCACCTGTTGGCATGATACACACAGTCAGCAGAACACCAAGAAGGAAAGACGAAGTTGCCATGATTCGCTAACTTGAAGAACACTGAAGTGGTTGTCAGCACTAAAGGCAGATACGCCAAGCTATGCAGTTAACTGGGTGCGGCTTTACTTAAATTCTGCATTCAGATGATATTATGTGACTGACAGCTGTACGTAGAGGGGAGGGAGAAGCGGACGCGGGATGTGGTACTTACGCCTAATAATACCGTTTTGGCACGCTTCCAGTGGCATATCAGGCCCGTTTGGTGGAGCAATGGTTCGTATTTTGCAATTGGTGAGTCGTAGTCTCCCCAAAATACCCATGGCCAGATCAAACGATCGAGCCTGGTGTGCCAGTGAAGCACACCAAAATGGTACAATGAGATATTTACTGCACCCAAATTCAGCCAAGTGTGCATGATATCGTCGCCATACAGGTCATTGTCTTGATATCGCAAGATATAAGGACATTAGACTTCTGATTGGCTAATGGGAATGCGGTACGGTAATTTAAAGATATTGTGCCTCTTTGCCTCCTGCTAGCCTGATCTGGCGAGCTACTTTGATATATAACAGTCCGGTTAGCTTGAGATCTAGAAGGAGCACGAAGATGGCTGGCACTTCAAATAATTTTCGTTTCAGCTCTACCCACTTGCGCGAGCACT
Organism: Platygyra sinensis; assembly: GCA_019787425.1. Taxonomy (NCBI): domain Eukaryota; kingdom Metazoa; phylum Cnidaria; class Anthozoa; order Scleractinia; family Merulinidae; genus Platygyra; species Platygyra sinensis. Next base: position 15,343 of record JAHPZR010053123.1, on the reverse strand, counting down.
CGTTTCGTTTCCGACGATACCAATCAATGAAAATCGATCAATCATTGCAATTAATACAACCCTGATAAAAATCGGCATTGATTAAAATTCAACGAGACGTTATTCTTTTGATTATCATATTCAATATCTGACAACGGAAGAGTGAAAACCCGCCTTTATACACAACAACATAGCTATGTCTAAACAAGACGTGTTAGTTGCAATATTCCGCGCTATCTAAGGATTCCACCACTGTTCTTTTAAACTCAATGAAGGCGCGTTATTTTCTGTGCTAAGAGGGGAGAATGTTTGAAAGCATTCAAACTTACTGGGCCACCTTGGCCACCTAGAAACGGCACTTTCTCTGGTCTCTTCATACAAGCATTTCTGCCTAAGTAAAATAGACTGTGGAAATTGATAACTTAATAGGCCTCTTGCACTAAGAGGTCACGTGACCAATGCTTCTCTTAAACAGCGAGTTGTAATCTTGCTGATGCCAAAAATTGACAGAACACATAAAAATTACCTTACACCCGAAATTTGAGAGGGAACGCAGTTAAGGGAGATATTTTATGGTACTTTGATTTTTAAACAAAATAGTAAAAGAGTATGCCCTCCAACATGGCTGCCAAAACTTCTTTTGCTTATATCTTGTTAAATGTTTGATAGTTACGTTCAGGTGTGCTTTAAACGTTACCACATCATCTTTTCAACATGTTCCTTGAAGTTTAAGTGCAAAATTTGTGGCCAGAAAATAGTAATTCATAATTTTAAAAATCAAGTTTTGGTCACGTGACCAGCCACGGACTTTCTCATTTTGAACAAATGGTGCGGGTTGAAAAACCAAATCGCTATTATTTTGTTTAAGAGATGACCCACTAATAGTGTTTCGGAGGCAAAATCTTGTAACTTTCATTTTCATAAAAACGATGTCACATGATCTCTTAGTACAAGTGGCCTATTATCTTTTCTTTATTTGCAGCAGGCCCGCAGAAAGTTCATGTTCTATTCAGACACACCCAATATTACGCGTGACTTTTATTATCTCACAAAAGCGAATATTCGGCTCTTAAGGGCAGGAAATCATATTTTTCAAGTAATACTCATAGCGGTCTGAGCTTTTACCAATACAGAAAAGATACTAAAATGTTGTTGTTCTTATTACTGTTGTTTGCAAGTGTACTTTACGTTTTATCATAGATAAACTTTATTGAGAATGTTTTGAAAATCGAACGATATGTTTAAAACAACAACAACAATGACAAAAAAGCAGACTCTATTAAACAGTTAGATTATGAGCTCGAGATTTTTATCGGGCGATAGTCGGCAAGGGCGCAGCCCGAGTCAACTATCAGACATAGAAATCGAGGGCGAATAATCTGGTTGTTTTAGTATAAATTTAATAGTCGTTCAAAACTTAATCTAAATCCTCTTTACAGACACTTCGAAAACGTCAAGAAACAGCCGTCATTTTGTTAACAAGGGAGCACTGCTACGCTACTCACTATCTATCAGTATCACAGAATAGATATTGAGTCGCGCAGCCTATCAAAAGAACGTGATTCGTGGTTAAACGCTAGTAGATTTATACTAGTTAACAATTAGATTATGAGCTCGAGATTTCTGTGAGGCGATAGCTGATAAGGCCGAATACCGAATCAACTGTGACCTCAAAGAAATCGAGAGCGAATAATCTAACTGTTTTGGTAGAATTCTTACTTAATTAAACTTTCTTCAAGAAACGGTTTCGAATCATTTCTCGACGTATCAACTTTGCGTCTTAAGAAGATCGCTTGGACTGAATTATCAGCTAAAATTGAAATTGTGTACGCGTGCGCATAATTGTTTTTAATGGTTCAAGAAACCGCAAATGTCCTTCGTTTGGCCTTCTCAAGAACTTAATCATCCATTTGCATCAAAATTTTCCTCCAAAACTTTGGCAAAAAGAAAAAAACTTCGCCATTTCGTAGACGCCCACCTGCCACTGCACACCAATTAACAATTAGACCCGTAGCCCTTGTGGGCTGCGGGTCAATAGCCCATATGGGCTATTGACCCATTGCCCTGGAGGGGGAAGGGTCTAATTGTTTGAGTATCATCGAAATGGTCGGACAGAAACGGCAATAACAAAGTTAGCAAATGCAAGTTGTAGAAATATTTATTTGGGAATAAAACGAAAGAAAAACCGGCGAATTTCGCTATTTGAGGGCTATTACTGATAGTCCTTTAGTCAGGCGTAGCCAATTAAACATGACGAAACAATTTTTCGTGATGTCACGCAACGCAAAGCTGCTCCCGTCGGTAGACTTGCTACAAGTCGACCTCATGAATTTCAGGGAAGAATATGTAAGGCCGCGAAGCGGCCGAGCCAGCGACGAAGTCGCGAGAGCGGCGGGTACTGAAATAAACAAGACGAAGGACTCTTCAGAAAGTCTAGAACGTCGGCAAAAGCCGTAGTTCATTTAAAGTGATGTCACGTCCAGTGGGAAAAGCAGACAACAAAGAAGGTACTACACTACGTTTCATTGGTGGTGCATCTTATCATAGGAACGTTAAATGGGATTGCATTGCATTAGCCTGCGTGGCGTCGAAGTGCAGGGAGAAGGGAAAAAAACGTGCGCGCGAAGCGCGGGAGCGTGATGGAAACTCTCTAGGGCCTCTCTCCCGGGGGGGCACTCCCTATAATGGACTATACGGGGAGGCTCCGCCCGAAAGAGGTACCTTTTTCAGGCTTCAGGTATATGAAAGGGTAGGGATTTCACAAGTTTAGGAATATATAAGGGTAGGGAAATCGGTCATTTAGGTATTTACAAGGGCCTTTAATTATAATATTTCGAATAGATGCCGCTTATGGCTGCACAATTTATTTATTAAGCACTTCATGAAAATGAGAACAAGACTTTCTAAAGTAGGTATGTGAAGGGGTACCTTTTTTCACTGGAAAGATATATAAAAGGGGTACCTTTTCCACCAAAATGGTATATGAAAGGGTAAGGGGTTAGACCTTTGACCTTACACTTTTTTAAGTAACCCCCCCCCCCCTCCCCCGGGCCTCTCTACGGCCTTTCCTTTCTATTCTACGGCCTGCCACGCAGGCTAGCATTGCATGAAAGGAGTATGTTATTGTTTGTACAATGAGCTTCTAGGGAGTCCGGGACCATGCCTTTTCCTCCGATTTTACCCAATAAATTCGCCATTTTCAGCATTCCTGGCGCTTGAAAAACGTTTGTGAAGCTGGATGTATGAGTTAATTGTATATAAATGCAGGTACAGGAAATACAGCGACAAGATGAGTACGCGACCGATTCAGACACAGAAGGAGACTATGAAGTTGACTTCGAAGTAGTGAGCAAGCCCGGTTGAGCAAGACATTGCCTGATTTCAAACCGAAGAGTACTCAGTAGATACGAGTCTGTAAATTATGGAGTAAGCAACTATTGATCCACATAGTCAGTCAGAGCACACAGAGATTTACAGAATGCTAAGTTTGGTGTTAATCAGGCTAGTTTTGACTGAGATACAATGATTTAAAAACAAAAAAATTAACACTTAAAAAATATGTTTCGCCATCCAGACGCTGTATTCTGACAGCGTCCGCACGGCCAAATTTTGACATAACTGTATCTTGCTTACTATTCAGTCAATTTACACCAAACTTGGGTATTTTGTAAAGCTTGGTCTGCACTTTCTGACTATGTGGATCAATAGTTGCTAATCGAATAATTTACAGACTCGTACCTAGTCCCTCATGGTTTGAAATCAGGCAATGCACGGCGGACCCAGTCGGGAAGAGCAGTACCTGCATTTGTACGTCTGCATTTACGAGGTAAGCATTAATTATTTGATGACTATATTTCAATTGCACGTACAGTGAATATCAGTTGATAGCTATCACCATAGTTAGATAATTAAGTTATTTCCTTCAATGTCTGTTCCTTATAACTCATTGATAAACAGTAAACTGATCCTAACAGCAAGGAGTAGAGTAAGAAACAGAATTAAGGTATAAAATAAAGAGTAAAATACATTTGCCCGATATTTCGTCTTACAAATCGAAATATCGGGCAAATATATTTTACTCTTTATTTTATATCTTAATTCTGTTTCTTACTCTACCCCTTAACGTTTATAGGATCAGCTTACTGTTTATCAATCAGTCTCAATAGAATTTTACTGATCCAGGTCTACACAAGATCCGGCTCTCTTCACTGGTTTGTTGTCGTGGCCTTGCTTTATTACATTCCTTGTAACTCACGCAAGGGGTGAAGTTAATGTAAATTCATAATAATCTATGCCTTGGTTTTAGTATAAGTCCGACCCCCAAAACTGATTGGCATGCTGAAGTAAAGAAAGTTCAGGTTATGACGCAATATTTTTTGCTGTAAAATGAAAGTTAATAGTTAAAACTTGAATTAGTAGTTAACTGACAATTGGCCAAAAGAATAGTATAAAACTGAAGATTGGCCGAAAAATTAGTTTTTAGCTGATAACTAGGTACCCCCATTAGCACCCTCTGATTGGGCGGTCTAACCTATTAATATTTAAGAAATAGAAAACATGTTCCGTGTTTGTATCGAGTTATACAAACACGAGTGGAAGTTTGGGAGAACGAGAAATGCTGTGGGAACCACGAGCCGCAGGCGAGTGTTTCCACAGCTTTTTCGAGTTCTCCCAAACTTTCACGAGTGTTTGTGTAACTCGATACAAACACGAAGTACATGTTTTTCTATTTCTTTTAGAAAACACCACGACGAGAAAAAGGAAAACAACTTGTTAACTTTGATTATCAAAATGTAAATTCTCTTTGCTCGCGCCATCACTACGTCAACAGCGCGCGCTAGTTCTGTGTCTCCATCGAGTTATACCAATCAGCGCGCGTGCTTTCTTAGAACTGTTTTTCTAAAATAATATGGGCTATATAGGTACGTGCAACCCCACTGGGTTTGGCTGTTAGCCATTTTGGTCAGAACAACAGCCCTTTTCAATGCCTTTAACATCGGTCTGAACATTAGGGAACTAATTACCGGTATAAGGCAGGTCCAATTTTTTTATCAGGTCATAAATAAGGTGGGGAAAATCAATAATTTTGGTCTTAAATGTGGTAAAGGTTTTGGTAAACTGGTTGCACACACATTAACTGCTAGTAGAGGGTTGTGTTTGCCAGTTCCTTTTCTCCTGACTTAACCCCACCTTTGCAGCTCATTGCACAGGAAAACTTTTTGCTCATCAAGGAGGGGGGGGGGTGGGGGGCTGTTGCAGTCCCCTCAACCCTCCCCTGGATCTGCCTCTGAGCTCATGTTTCCCAAAATAATAATTTTATACCATTATCCAATGGTACCAAAATATTATAAGAAATGACCATTTCAGAAACTTGTACCAGTTTTTAAAATTTGTTTAATAATGGAAAACATAAAATATTTCTTTTCTGGCCTTTTGAAAACCTGGTATTCAGACCAGAAACAAAACAAGTAAAGTATGTGATGTGACATGTAAACAGTCTCCACTAAGCTCCTGGAAACAAATTCTGGAACAAAGTCAGCAAAACGATGACAAAACTCGTTACTAAACCAGAGATACGGAGAGCTGTGTTGTTTGAATTGTCTATATTGCAAAGATCACCCTCACAGCAGTCATTTTTGCATTTAGAAAACATTCCACTGGAGGCATTCATGAGGTTGCACGCTGTAAAGAGAATGACATTGTTATTAAGAATGACAATAATGATAATGATAATGATAAATTATGTTGATAACATTTTGGTAACCTGATGAGTGCTTCTTATTTACATGTTGCACGTAGAAGGAACGAGGCACTGTGAGAGTACAATGTCTGGGTCTTAACCAGTACTATCTGAGAGCTGTTGTCGTGACTTCACTGAAGTGCATGTCAGATAATACTAATGGTCAACAAGTGGCTGATACTGTACGGACACTTTTCTGGCACTTGCCCTATACTCTACTGACACTTGGCTCGTGCAGGCTCTTACTGTCTCAAAATGACAGATCTGTGAGCTGGACCTCGTTCTATTAACATCTGGGCAATTTAGGCAATAGAAACTCTTCTTTTGTGTCACGTCCCCTAGGGCTTAATGTTGGCTGGAGTCTTGTACTCCTGGCAGGGACACCCATGCCAAACAGGTCAAAGGGTAGGGGCCAGATGAAGAGTGATCCCACTGGCCCTCCAGGTTGGGGGTTGGGCAGAGGGCTGATAATTAACCCTCTCCCGTAAAAAAAAAAAAAAGACTTATTACAGAAACCAGAGATTTCTGATCTCTTTTGCGTCACATGTGGGTAAAGGGAAGGGATTAGATGGCTATTATTTCAGCAAAACCACAGTTAACAGTACACAATGACAGTCAACCAATTAACACCACCAACATTCAATTAATATGCCGAAGACTGTTGATGTCAATGTAACTGTCCAGCTGTTGGCCGAGTGTCAGCTAACATACCAACCAAGTGTCGACTGATAGTGGTGACCGACAGTCTACCAGCTTGAATAACAATGGCAACTGACACTCAGTGGACTCTTGGTTGAAATATAATTGAAGGCTTCGGTGGAAAAAGGGCGTTTGGTTTTTTTACTCAAAAATGAAGTTTATCAAAAACGCTCCAAATTTCGCATGCAGTTTTGTTTAGGTGCGTTAGACAATGTTCTGCATGTTTTTTGCTGAAGTTTGTTTCGTTTTCGAGATATTACGTATGCAAAAAACCCTGTATTTGTTGTCACGTCAGCACGTGACCGCAAAGACGGTAATTTCCAGCAAAATATTGATCTTTTGCAACGTGTAACCTCAAAAAATGTTGATGTCAAGTTAAAACCGTTAAAACTTTTATTTCACGTTAACGTGCGACCGCAAAGACGTTGATTTCACTTCAAATTACAGCCAAATGTTAATTTCACGCAATGCGCAAGCTAGACAATGTTGATATCAGGTCATTTACAGAGATTTAAAATTTTGATTTCACATTATCACGCCACCGCAAGGACTTAAAACCCTTAGGGTTTTACTTAGGGTTACGGTTATCGCTCGAAACTAGGGCTAGCGTTGAAGGGTTAGGGTTACGGAACAAGGTTAGGCTTAGAGTTAACGCTTAGGGCTACCGCTTGAAACTAGGGTTACGGAACAAGGTTAGGCTTAGAGTTAACGCTTAGGGTTACCGCTTGAAACTAGGGTTACCGCTTAAAACTAGGGTTACCGCTTGAAACTAGGGTTACGGAACAAGGTTAGGCTTAGAGTTAACGTTTAGTGTTACCGCTTGAAACTAGGGTTAGCGTTGAAGGGTGAGGGTTATTGCCTAGGGTTAGCGCTAGCGCTTCATTGTTAGGGTTAGCGCTTCGGATAACGTTAGAGTTAAATGGTCAGGTGACGCTAACGTGAAATAAAAGTTTTAACGGTTTTAACTTGACATCAACATTTTTTGAGGTTACACGCTTTCAAAGATCAATATTTTGCTGGAAATTACCGTCTTTGCGGTCACGTGCTGACGTGACAACAAATACAGGGTTTTTTGCATACGTAATATCTCGAAACGAAACAAACTTCAGCAAAAAAAACATGCAGAACATTGTCTAACGCAACCATAAACAAAACTGCATGCGAAATTTGGAGCGTTTTTGATAAACTTCATTTTTGAGTAAAAAACCAACGCCCTTTTTCCACCGAAGCCTTCAATTATATTTCAACCAAGAGTCCACTGAGTGTCAGTTGCCATTGTTATTCAAGCTGGTAGACTGTCGGTCACCACTAGCAGTCGACACTTGGTTTGGTATGTTAGCTGACACTCGGCCAACAGCTGGACAGTTACATTGACTATCAACAGTCTTCGGCATATTAATTGAATGTTGGTGGTGTTAATTGTGTTGACTGTCATTGTGTACTGTTAACTGTGGTTTTGCTGAAATAATAGCCATCTAAACCCTTCCCTTTACCCACATGTGACGCAAAAGAGATCAGAACTCTCTGGTTTCTGTAATAAGTCTTTTTTTTTTTTTTACGGGAGAGGGTTAATTATCAGCCCTCTGCCCAACCCCCAACCTGGAGGGCCAGTGGGATCATCTGTCATCTGGCCCCTACCCTTTGACCTGTTTTGGCATGGGTGTCCCTGCCAGGAGTACAAGACTCCAGCCAACATTAAGCCCTAGGGGGACGTGACACAAAGAAGAGTTTCTATTGCCTAAATTGCCCAGATTTTAATAGAACGAGGTCCAGCTCACAGATCTGTCCATTTTGTGACAGTAAGAGCCTGCACGAGCCAAGTGTCAGTAGAGTATAGGGCAAGTGCCAGAAAAGTGTCGGTACAGTATCAGCCACTTGTTGACCATTAGTATTATCTGACATGCACTTCAGTGAGGTCACGACAACAGCTCTCAGATAGTACTGGTTAAGACCAGACATTGTACTCTCACAGTGCCTCGTTCCTTCTACGTGCAACATGTAAATAAGAAGCACTCATCAGGTTACCAAAATGTTATCAACATAATTTATCATTATCATTATCATTATTGTCATTCTTAATAACAATGTCATTCTCTTTACAGCGTGCAACCTCCATGAATGCCTCCAGTGAATGTTTTCTAATGCAAAAATGACTGCTGTGAGGGTGATCTTTGCAATATAGACAATTCAAACAACACAGCTCTCCGTATCTCTGGTTTAGTAACGAGTTTTTGTCATCGTTTTGCTGACTTTGTTCCAGAATTTGTTTCCAGGAGTTAGTGGAGACTGTTTACATGTCACATCACATACTTTACTTGTTTTGTTTCTGGTCTGAATACCAGGTTTTCAAAAGGCCAGAAAAGAAATATTTATGTTTTCCATTATTAAAACAAATTTTAAAAACTGGTACAAGTTTCTGAAATGGTCATTTCTTATAATATTTTTTGGTACCATTGGATAATGGTATAAAATTATTATTTTGGGAAACATGAGCTCAGAGGCAGATCCAGGGGAGGGTTGAGGGGACTGCAACAGCCCCCCACCCCCCCCCCCTCCTTGATGAGCAAAAAGTTTTCCTGTGCAATGAGCTGCAAAAGGTGGGGTTAAGTCAGGAGAAAAGGACTGGCAAACACAACCCTCTACTAGCAGTTAACGTGTGTGCAACCAGTTTACCAAAACTTTACCACATTTAAGACCAAAATTATTGCTTTTCCCCACCTTATTTATGACCTGATAAAAAAATTGGACCTGCCTTATACCGGTAATTAGTTCCCTAATGTTTCAGAACCGATGTTAAAGGCATTGAAAAGGGCTGTTTGTTCTGACCAAATGGCTAACAGCCAAACCCAGTGGGGTTGCACGTACCTATATAGCCCATATTATTATATTAATAGGTTAGACCGCCCAATCAGAGGGTGCTAATGGGGGTACCCTAGTTATCAGCTAACTACTAATTTTTCGGGCCAATCTTCAGTTAACTACTATTCTTTTGGCCAATTGTCAGTTAACTACTAATTCTAGTTTTTAACTATTAACTTTCATTTTACAGCAAAAAATATTGCATCATAACCTGAACTTTCTTTACTTCAGCGCGCCAATCAGTTTTGGAGGTTGGACTTATACTAAAACCAAGGCATAGATTATATGAATTTACATTAACTTCACCCCTTTCGTGAGTTATAAGGAATGTAATAAGGCAAGGCCACGACAACAAACAAGTGAAGAGTGCCGGATCTTGTGTAGACCTGGATCAGTAATTTCTTTGAGACTAATTAATAAACAGTAAGCTGATCCTAACGGCAAGGAGTAGAGTTAAGAAACGGAATTAAGATATAAAATAAAGAGTAAAATATATTTGCCCGATATTTCGATATTACAAACCGAAATAGCGGGCAAATATATTTTACTCTTTATTTTAGTATCTTAATTCTGTTTCTTACTCTACTCCGTGCCGTTAGGATCACCTTACTGTTTATCAATGAGTTATAAGGAACAGACATTAAAGGAAATAATTTAATTATCTAACTATGGTGATAACTATCAACTGATTTTCGCTGTAAGTGCAATTGAAATATAGCCATCAAATAATGCTGATCTCATAAATCCAGACGTACAAATGCAGGTACTGCTCTCCCCGACTGGGTCCGTCGTGCATTACATGATTTCAAACCATGAAGGACTTGGTACGAGTCTGTAAATTATTCGATTAGCAACTATTGATCCACATAGTCAGACAGTGCAGACCGAGCTTTACAAAATACTCAAGTCTGGTGTAAATTGACTCAATAGTAAGCAAGATACAGTAATGTCAAAATTTACAAAGGACATGTATGATCATGCGGACTTAATTTTTTTGTTTTAAAATCGTTGTATCTCAGTCAAAACTAGCCTGATTAACACCAAACTTAGGATTCTGTGAATCTCTGTGTGCTCTGACTGACTATGTGGATCAATAGTTCCTTACCCCATAATTTACAGACTCGTACCTAGTCCTCTTTGGTTTGAAATCAGGCAATGTCTTGCTCAACCGGGCTTGCTCACTACTTCGAAAGTCAAGTTCATCGTCTCCTTCCGTGTCTGAATCGGTCTCGTACTCATCTTGTTGCTGTATTTCCTGTACCTGCATTTATATACAATTAACTCATACATCCAGCTTCACAAACGTTTTTCAAGCGCCAGGAATGCTGAAAATGGCGAATTTATTGGGTAAAATCGGGGAAAAGGCATGGTCCCGGACTCCCTAGAAGCTCATTGTACAAACAATAACATACTCTTTCGATTGCAATTGCTAGCCTGGCGTGGCCGTAGAGGAGAGAGAGAGAGAGAGAGAGAGAGAGAGAGAGAGGGGGGGGGGGGTTACTTAAAAAAGTCTAAGTTCGAGGTCTAACCCCTTACCCTTTCATATACCATTTGGTGAAATGTACCCCTTTCATATATCTTTCCAGTGAAAAACGGTCCCCTTCACATACCTACTTTAGGAAGTCTTGTTCTCATGTTGTGAGTGCTTAATAAATGACATTGTGCAGCCCTACGCTGCATCTATGCGAAATATTATAATGGCTGATTGTGCTGACAGCAGGGCGGCGCTGTGTAAGGGGGTGGAAATGCCTGTGCGCAGAACTCTCGTGTATGATCACTCGCCTGATGTCATGAGACAGCGTCTCTGTGAGCTTGGTGTTCTCGGTGTGACTTGTGAAAGCCCGACCCTGGCATATACCGGAACATGAAAAAGGTACCGCGTTCGGCGGAGCCAGCCCCACCGTACAATTAGTAATGTACTGCGAGGTAATTTGCTGTGAGCGCGACCGCCGCAGTATATGGTGGTCTGATTACAGCCTGTCATTGCGGGATGTGTTCACAGGCGACACTGACCGTCTCAACGGCGCACGGCTTCGTTCCAAGTGATATGCAGTGTCAGCTGAAGACAGCGGTGTTGAAAGTGGCACACACAGCGCGATGGACGTACGACCGGACTCTGCGAAGCCAGACATGCGAAGTCAAAGGCAATCACATTGAAATTGTCCTAGGAGAGATGACACCACCAGGAAACGAGTGTAGTACTTTTGTGGATGCGGGGAAAAGGACAGGACATCACTTAAATGAAACTACGCTGGGGGAAGACAGCTAGAAGTTCTGAAGAGTCACGTCGTCGTGTTTATTTCAGTACCCGCCGCCTCGCGACTTCGTCGCGGCTCTGCCGCTTCGCGACCTAAACAACGGCCGCTTCCGCGGCCTTACATATTCTTCCTGAAATTCTGAGGTCGACTTTGTAGCAAGTCTACCGACGCTCCGTGGTGAGAAGCGTGGGTCGTTGCGTGGACATCACGAAAAATTGTTTTCGTCATGTTTATTGGCTACGGCTGACTGAGGACTATCGTAAATTAGCCCTCAAATAGCGAAATTTCGCCGGTTTTCTTTCGTTTTATTCCAAATAAATATTTCCTACACTTGCATTTGCTACTTGTTATTGCCGTTTCTGTCCGAACCCTTTCGATGATACGAAAACAATTAGACCGTTTCGCGCCCTCCAGGGCCATCGGGTCAATAAGCCCATTCGGCTTCGACTCATGGGCTATGACACCGCACCCACAAGGGCTACGGTCTAATTGTTAATTGGTGTGCGTGGCAGGGGGGCGCCTACGAATGGCGAAGTTTTTTTTCTTTTTGCCAAAGTTTTGGAGAAAATTGGATGCAAATGGATGATTAATTTCTTGAGAAGCTTGGCGGTTTCTTGAAACATTAAAACAATTATGCGCACCCGTACACATTTTCAATTTAGCCGATAATTCAGTCCAAGCGATTCTTCTTAAGGAAGCACGTGTACGTCGGAACTGATTCGAACCCGTTTCTGAAGAAAGTTTAATTCAGTAAGAATTCTACCAAAAAAGTTAGATTATTCGCATCTTCGTTTTCTTTGAGGTCACAGTTTGATTCGGTATTCGGCCTTATCAGCTATCCCTCACAGAAATCTCGAGCTCTAATCTAATGTTAACTAGTATAAATCTAACTAGCGGTTAAACCACGAATCGCGTTCTTGATAGCGCGCGACTCAATATCTATCTGTGATACGATAGATCAGTGAGTTAGCGTAGCAGGTGCTCCTTCTGGTACCAAATGACGGCTGTCTTCTGGCGTTTTGCGAAGTGTCTGTAGTGAGGAGGATTTTCGATAAAGTTTTGAACGACAAGTAGATTATACTAAAACAACCAGATCATATCGCCCTCGATTTCTATGTCAGTGAGAGTTGACGCGGGCCTAGCGCCCTCGCCGACGAACGCTACAGCGATAGCAATCTCGCGCTCATAATCTAACTGTTTAAATAGAGTTGGCCTTTTTGTCGTAGTTGTTGTTGGGTTTTAAAACATATCCATTCGATTTTCAAAACATTCTCAACAAGTTTTCTCTATGAAAAACGTAAAGTACATCTGCAAACAACAGTAATAATGAACAACAACATTTTAACATATCTTTTCTGTATTGGGTAACAGCTCAGAACCGCATGAGTATTACTTGAAAAATATGATTTTCCTGCCCTTAAGGCCGACTATTCGCCGTTTTGCGACTAATAATAAAAGTCACGCATAATATTGGGTGTGCCTGAATAGAACATGAACTTTTTTGCGGGCCTGCTGCAAATACAAAAAGATATTAAGTTATGCAATTTTCCACAGTCTATTTACTTATGCGAATGCCTGTATGAAGAGACCAGAGAAGTGTCGTTTCTAGGTGTCGCTCGAAGGAGGCCCAGTAAGTTTGAATGCTTTCAAAACACATTTCTCCCCTCTTAGCACAAAAAAAGAACGGCGCTATCATTAGTGTTAAAAGAACATTGGGGGCCCACGGTGGTTTGGATCCTTATATCGCGAATATTGCAACTAAACCGTCTTGGATTCGACGTAGCTACGATTGTTGTATAGATACGGTGGGTTTTTCATCTTTTCCGTTGTCGTGTGGTGCAGCAGCAGTGCAGCAGTATTATAATCAAAAGAATAACGGTCTCGTTGAATTTTAATCAAATGCCGATTTTATCAGGATGAATTAATTCAATCATTGATCGATTCTCGTTTGATTGGTATCGATCGAACGAACGAGTGCTCGCGCAAGTGGGATAGAGCTGAACGAAAATTATATGAAGTGCCAGCTATCTTCGGGCTCCTTCGAGATCTCGAGGCTACCGGACTGTTATAATATCAAGTAGCTCGCCAGATTTAGGCCTAGCATGAGCAAAGGGCACAATATCTTTCAATTTACCGTACGCGCAATTCCCATTAGCCATCAGAATTCTAATGTCCTTATATCCTGCGATATCAAGACACTGACCTGTATGGCTACGATATCATGCACACTTGACTGAATTTGGCGTCAGTAATACTCATTGTACCGATTTTGGTGGTGCTTCAGTGGCACATCCAGGCTCGATCGTTTGAATCTGGCCATGGGTATTTTGTGGGAGACTACGACTTCACCAATTGCAAAATACGAACATTGCCTCCACAAACGGGCCTGATATGCACTGGAAGCATGCCAAAATCGGTATTATTAGGCGTAGGTACCACAATCCAGCGTCCGCTTGTCCCTCCCCTCTACGTACGCTTGTCAGTCCATCATCATCTGAATGCAGAATTTCAGTAAAGCCGCACCCAGTTAACTGGCATAGCTTGGCGTATCTGCCTTTAGCGCTGACAACCCTTCAGTGTTTCTTCAAGTGAGCGAAATCAGGGCAACTTCGTTCTTTACTTCTTGTTGTTTTCTGCTGGCTGTGTGTATCATGCCAACAGGTGAGTTAACTCTGTGGAAGTCCCGTTAAGTGTTCAATTAATTACGGATATGAAAACGTTTTGATCAATGAAAACATCGCTCTGGGGGCGCTCCAATAATATTGCGTCGAAAGGGTTTTGTAAAGCTGTTGCAGAGTCAATAGGATGATTAATCGAGCTATGAACTGAAGCAGCAATACTTCTTTGCGAAATCTCACTGTCAATTTTTTTAAAACATTCAATCTGCGACATATGTGTGAGATTATTATTCTGTTTCGTACTGGGGGGGATGTACTTGTTTGGCTTTATTTCCGTGCCCGCGTATTTCTGGAAAAAAAATCCTTCTATGTTATGTTAATTATACCCTGTTATCATGTTCTCCGTCCCTGAGCTCTTTTTTTTCCTCCTCTCTCCCGGCATAAAAAAAACGAAAAAAAGAAGGAATTAATCTTGGCCGAATTCATTTCCGAATTCATCATGCATAGCCCCATCATTTTTGACAATTTGAATTTGAAAGTATCAACTAGCCCGAATGAATACCACTAATACTAGAGCTCTATATCAAAGCGTCCGCATTTACTTAATGCCCTTATTAACGTGTTAGCCTATTTTTTCGATGTTTTAAACATACTATTGGTATTGTTAACTCGATAGAAGGAACACTAGAGCAATTATGGTTACTTCCCTTCTAGGCAAATAATCAGACCATATTTAACGAACGGCGTGCGGAATCGGTGCACTTGGATAGCGAGAATCTTATCCTTCAACGATCTGACAAGTGTTGATATTGGTTATTTTTGCAACTGCGGGCGGGGCAGCCTGGTTTGGGGTTCTACACGAATGGCGCGCGAGGTCCGCAAGACCCACGTTGCGCGAGCAGCACGGGACAACCAGCGAACGCACATGAGAGGAAGGACGATTCTAAACGGTTCCAGCTAAATCCATCCATACAAATTTAAACGTCAAAAACCCAACTCTTTGATTCACTTGGCGGCTGAAAACAGGGTCATATAACATATCCTCTTCCCCCATGCTCTTTGAACCAGTCCAAAGTGAGAACAGCAAGAAAACCTTCCCCCCCCCCGAAAAGCCCAAACAAAACTCGAGCCAGCCTGGAGCCATTAGCATGTAAGAGGGTTTGGGTTTTAGCTTGCGTAGCCAAGCGATA
>JAHPZR010053122.1:47500-53049 GCA_019787425.1 Platygyra sinensis | reverse complement strand
TCTTCGTTCACTGTCTAAAATCCGCACGCGTCATTGGTTAAAAATTGATCACGTGAGTTGCCGTTACCTGGCGACATCAAAGTGACAGAGTGCGTTATTCCAATAACGCATAAAAACTGTGCAGTGTTTCTTCAACTTCAAACGAACATGGCTTTCAAGTTCAAGATTTTTCCGAGGTTGAGGAGGAAAAAATTACTGAAATAATTGACGCTGCCATCCCGGAAAACACAAAACGCAAGCCACTTGGAGTTTGTCTATTTGAGCAAAACTTTTCTTTAGTTCATTGTTTTCTCATTCAAACAAGTCGGGTGGGAAGCCATTTTAGTCTATCGCCCAGCAGTGAACTCAAATTGAATATTAAAAGGGTTAGAGACTTTTAGTTCGTGTTTTGTTTTTCAAATACACGCACTTGCTTACCGTACAATGAACTCGAAATTTTCAATACTGCACTCAGCTTCGCCTCGTGCAGTATTGAAAATTTCTCGTGTCCGTGCGTTCCAGGATCGAATTGGAACTTGGCGAGTGGAACCCGAACATTAAATTTTTCCCTTTATATCAGGTGAATTTAATCTCAACAGGGGAACACAGAAGCAATGGCTCGACCATAACTCGCCTGAAAAATTACGCAGAGATGTGCTTGACTTGGCACAGGGAGCCCTGGCATCCGTTTAGAATATGAATAAAACATCAAATTAGCGTTATCGCGTGTGTTTTGTGTTTTGTGGCCGCCATTTTGAATTTTTAGTATGCGCGCGGTCTGTTAGTGCGAGATCTGGAACCAAGATAACGGAAGTCTGGGACTCGCAAATTTCTCACAAGGATCCGATCACTCACCAAAATAATAAAGTGACAAGGGATGAAACTCTCACTTTTTTCGTAGCATGTCCGTAAGATGTGAAGAAGAGATCGGAAGTCAAAATGCGGGTTTCTTGACGCGCATACACAGCGTTGCAACAAGGTGGACCAATGAACAATGGCTTCCTTTTTGAGTATAAATCGTTTATTTAAAAAGAACACCTCGCAGTCCGAAGACTGAATTACGTGTATACTATACAAGAACAAGGTTTATAATTAAAATAGTT
The DNA here is from genome assembly GCA_019787425.1 of Platygyra sinensis. Taxonomy (NCBI): domain Eukaryota; kingdom Metazoa; phylum Cnidaria; class Anthozoa; order Scleractinia; family Merulinidae; genus Platygyra; species Platygyra sinensis. The sequence continues at coordinate 51,967 of JAHPZR010053122.1, read as the reverse complement.
ATAAAGAACAATAATAATACAACTACACAAATAAAATAAAAATCATATCACGTGGGATAATCTTGTATCAAGAAAATATACATGCATAAATTGATGTTGCAAATGTTTTGAAAAATAATTCAGCTGTGTAATATGTAGGAATTAACAATGAGTCGGCAGTCGTGCTTATTTCTTAAAAACGTTTTGGTCTTACACTCAGAAATTTGCTTTGAGAAAGGACTTCCCTCTACCATCGACAGTAGCAGCCAATCTCTTAACTATCCACGCCACTACCGGCCGCCCAGCAACTAAAGGTATTGTGGCCAGCCAAACGACATCCAGCACTTCTCTTTTGACAGTGAGTCAAACCGCTAGAGGCAAACGAACGGCGACATAATTTTTAAGCTGATCTGAATCGCAGGACCGAAAAAGACGTCAAATAACGAAAACCTCGCCGTCTCAAATCACAAAATTACCTTACAGTTTATTGACATTGGCAAAATCTTCTCCTGCTCATGTTGAGAGGAGGAAGAAATTTCTTAACAGAACAGCCGTGAAATTTCTGAATTTTTCTAAATTAAAAGTTGTTGAACTCTTCCCGCCACTGTGGCGTCATGAAGCGGATCTGGCCTTGGGCTAGGCCTTGACCTTGGCCTTGGCCCTGGCCTTGTGGTAGCATTCTATTTCCGGAATACAATCACCACACTTCCGGTATAAAAAACTGACCAATCAGAACAAGCGACTCTATCACTTCCGCTTCGAATCTGTTAATCAACTTGTAGTATTTCTGACTTCCGGGGACCCCCAGGGGGGCTGGAAGGCCCTCCCATAATGCATTGCGAATAAACTATATTATCAACCGTCGATTGTCACGTGACCTGTTAGTTGTTAGTGGCGTTCATGGCGTCAAGTCCACTGTTTCTTGAAACTTTGTCGTTAAAATAATGCGCTTTAGGCCGTGTATTGCGCTGTAAAGTACAGGGGATCTTTTTCCAAATCCGTAAGTTGATTAACAATAGATTACTCGTCGAAGTGATAAGGTTTTCTTTGTTGCTGTGAGACGGCAAGCTTCTCATTAGCTCGCAGTGAATCGGACTTGCGCCGTTTCAATTCGCCTTCGTTCCCGCTAGAATTTTGTCAGCCAACTTCCTTATTGTCGGTTCGCCAACGGATTGGTTTATTTCGCCAATTAATTTCTCAGTTTGTTTACATCTCATAAAATAGAGTAGGATCTTCGAAACTGCCGAGTGGTTAAAAACAGGCTAATATGTAGATTTAGGCCAGCCTAAAAGCGTAGCTCCTTGGCCAGGTTGTTCAGTGCCCGATTATGCTAACCCGGAAAAAAGGAGAATTTTGATTTGAGTTTAATTTGCAACTTTGCGGTGAGGTTTTCTGTTTATTGTTTGGCTTTCTGTTTTGACATGTTTGAGTTTCATAATCGCAAAAAACAATTCTATAGAGGAAAAAAGTTATAATTTGAATAAATTTTAATCCGGGGCTTGCGTTAACCGGCTTCCGAACAATCCTGCCCTTTTTTGAACAAGTTAACCTGACTTGAGCCAGCGATCAAATCAAAAACCATTATTTGGTCAGCGGTCAACTTCGGAAAAACGCGTGACCTCGATGCGTTGTAGACTTGAGCCCGCGATATGGCCACGTGATACTGATCAACGGATACCTTGTTTTAACAGGTGTCAATTGATCATAACTTGGATGTTCAATTTCAAAGACTTACACGGTAAATCAAGGCTGCATATCTCTGACAACCTATTATTTGGAGTATGGCCGCCATGTTGCGCGACTCCGTCGTCGTCGTCGTCATCGTGCGCGCCCACGAGCAATGCCGCTAGCCATGATAACCATGAGAAAATCAACTCATGGCTTTCCTTTTCTTTCCTATATGGGTATGGGGCTCCGCTTGGTGGCCGCCGGAGCTCCGCTAAAAACGAATTGGTGATCTAAGTCTAACTCACGAGTGCAAGTTAGTTTATAATCTTGTTAGCATTTCGTATTTGGTTAGGTTTAAGCTTATGTTAAATCAAGCTTAGGTCTAAATTATCTTATTAAAGTTATTTTTAACGCAACCTATGTCGGATATTAGTTTCTTGAAACATTTTTCGTGAATAACGACCAGTGCGTGTGTGGGTTTCTTTTGAGAGGCTGGTACTTTTCACAAAAATAACAATTTATTTGCCATTAAATATTTCTTGCTGGCTCTGTAGTACAATAATAATTTATTTGCTGTTATTGTGCAAATGTAAGGCTATTTGTTAGCCATTTAATTTATAAAAACACGATATAAATTATCAAACTGCACTATATTGTCTTTCAAAATTATTTCAATGTGCATAAAAAATTTAGTGGAGCATTCTTCATCCAAATATATAATAAAAGATCGACAATTATAGCATAATTCCACCGGGCTGGAAGATTGGCAGCTGGCCTGTGGAGAAGAAATGCCTAATGGTAGTTTGATTCTTTGTTACCCTGTTACCAAAAAAGAGACCATTTTGCCATCATCTATAAACTAATGGATCTTGAGTCGTAAGTATTTGAATTTCCCACAGGCTGTTTCAAAACTCCTCCCTAACTAAGCTTCCACATCCAACTGAAAATATTCTTCTGCCTCACTTAAGGACATTCTTTGTCAAGTAGCTGTATGTCAGTCATAACTCTTGATCAAATGGAAAATACTGAAACCAAGTGATTTTGTCATAGCTATGTTTCATAGGCTGTTACCTAAAATATATACCAGGAAAATATCCATTTTCCTTTGACTGTCTAAGGGTCTTTGGTTTGAACCACTGCCATGCCTCTGGATTCCTCTAATTTTATAGCACTTTTACTTTTTGTTAACTCTTTTTCATTCTCTGAACAAAGATAGCTACTTTTGTTATATATGTACAAAGTAGGTATATATTTGGGTCATGCCTCTGATGCTCTGTGACAATACACACAAGGCTCTGCAATGATCATTTTCATTCAAATATTCAATAATGTTTAATATGGGAGCATTGTTCCAGGTATACTGGATGACTATACATTGCATTATGTTTTTTACTATCCTTCACATTGTCAGTGGTGGGAGGTGCGATGGCCTCCTCCCTAGTACACTTGTCCCCAGATCAAGCAGCCTAGGTTCGATCCCTAACCAGGACATTGTGTTGTATTGTTGGTCAAGACACCTTACTCTCTGAGTCCCTCTCAACCTTGCTACCGCTCCCATCCAGGGGGCAGTAGAAGTACTCCTAGTCGCTTCATGTTAAAGAAGCCAGGTTAGCTCCGGTCTGATCTGGGCCACTTGGCTCATACGCAGAGTTTACTTTCACCTTGTCAGTAGTGATTATTTATTTCACTTAGCTGGCTCTGGAAGGTATTGTCAGGATCTGGAATTTGACCAAACTATGGTGTGGGATTCCCTAAATTCAACATATCTTGACAGGATTTTACATCAAAAATTTGGGGCATAGGATGTGGAATGTTCTTTTTTTTAATGCGTTTCAGGAATTTGGGAATTCATCATGACCCAAAAAAATGTTTTTTAAATCAACCAGGAAAGTGCTAAGTGGTGTCTTCTTTCCTGGACCCTTCTCTCCTCCATGTTTCAGGGAATTTCAGAGAGACTGATACAAATACTCTGATCTTGTCCTAGAGGGTGTGAGCTCCAGGCTTGCTGTGCTGAAACTTAGAGATGTCTAAAAAGTCATTTGTTGGGAAGTCTACACTGAATATCAAGCATGTACACTTCAAAACAACACACCAGTATTATTACTGTATCAAGTGACTATTATAATTGTTAGAGAATAAAATACAAGCCAGAATGGATTCTATTAAGTTACTCGTTCGTTAATGAATTGCTAAGGGAAACTTGTTTTTGGTGTTGGATAATATAATCGTGTGATATTTCAGACCATTAAAAAAGGTTGCTTTGCTCTCTATTTCATTGTTGCTAAAATTATACTCTCCCCTAATACTATGATATTAAACTTGAGTTTATTCATATTCATGGAACACCATTATTTTGGGATTTTCCAGCTGTGTTTACTCGGTTGATATGGTTATTTTCTTTTGGTGTTAGTCGAGATAATGAAATAAATCCGACGTCCAGTTTTTGGAAGCGCTCTTTCTGGAAATAATCATTTGGGAATCTATGACTTATAACGTTTTGCTGTGTAATTTTTCAGGCAAACTTTGTTCGTTTAGTAGTCCTTTTTGGACATTGAAATATGGTTGTCTAATTAAAATTTGTTCTGGTTTATACCTCGCACAAAAGGCCAGGAAAAGTGTATCTTTACCTTAATCAGTACTAAGGTGTTTATTTGCATATGTTTAAACTCAAGAGCACGTACAGAGATAATGATATGGAGTAGGCGGGTTTATGGTTTAGGAAAAGGCCAACCCACGAAGTCGTAAATAAGCAATCTTTTTCTTGTAACACTTACGTTGTAAGAAATATTTAACAACAACTTTTCTCTCTTAACTTAGTGT
>JAHPZR010053122.1:10000-42500 GCA_019787425.1 Platygyra sinensis | reverse complement strand
CCCTTGACAATTTGATTGTTGGTATCATCATCAATAATTGTGTGTAGGCGTTTTGCCACTGTGAATAACACCAGATTATTCTCTCCGGTGGTTGATCGATCACGGTTTGAGCTTGTTGTAACAGTGATTGTACCCAGACAATTTTCCCGAACCGGTCATCCCTGCAACCATGCAAGTAAATGGATGAACCAACTGAAATCGCTGACACTTTTCTTGAGCCATCGATATGACTGGAGCAAAATTGGAATTCCTGTGTTTTCTGTTCATATGCCTTTGCAATTATCTTTTCTAGTAAACTCTTTTTCACAAACAGGACAGGAACAATTCATGTCAACTCACTCAAAGCTTAGTGCAAACTGACAAAATGTGTATGATGTTCCACATTTATATAGCCTTCAATCACCACAATTCTATTATTGTCCCTCGACCACCACCTCCTCCTCCTCCTCCTCCTCCTTCTCCTCCTCCACCTCCTCCTCCTCCTCCTCCACCTCCTCAATTCTATTGTTTTCCCTCCTCCTCCTCCTCTTCTTCCTCCTCCTCAATTCTATTGTTTTTCCCTCTTCTCCTCCTCCTCCGTCCTCCCCTCCTCCTCTAATTCTGTTGTTTTCCCTTCTCCTCCCTCCTCCACATTTCTATTGTTTTCCCCGCCTCCTCCACATTTCTATTGTTTTCCTTCCTCCTCCTCTCTTCTCCTCCTATTGTTCTGTCACCATATCGAAAAACTATATAAAGTGCGACACAGGAGAATCAGTGCTATTTTAACTTGGTAAAGTGTTGCCTACACTTCATTTCTGTCCAGAGCAGATCCGCTAATTTTTAAACGCTATGAAGAAACTTTATAATCCAAATCACAAATTGTACGAAGAATACTATTTAAACCAAGCTAAGCAAAAAGGAGGTAATTTACCGGCTTTTCACAGTGCCCGATTTCAGCAGGGGTATACGCTTAGGTTCCATATTTAAAGGGCTGTTTCGCTGGGCGATGCCTCATTTACAGCAAGGCGCTAAGTGCTCGGCAAAAAGGCATTACAAACAGGGGTCCAAGTGGCTCAAGATGTTCTGGAAGGAAATAATGTTAACACAGCGCTGGCAAAGCGTAGTAGAGAAGCTATTGGTGGACTAATACCTCAGGCTGGGAGTGGTCGAAAATCTACAAAAAGGAAAGTGCAGTTTCGTGGTTTACCCCCGTTCAAGAAACGCAAAACAGTTGTGTTGGATCAAGACCAAGACGACTTTCAACTTTGGTCGTAAATTTAAGTGGGATTCCTGGAAAAATTATAAAATACTGATGCCTGTCATCTTTAACTCATTTTACGACCATGTCTCGAGTAGTAATGAACAATCTACCTTTCCTTCATCTCTTAACTTGTTGCCCAGAACATCAGCGTCAGTTTCTTCTAGAGACAGCCACTCCAGAACAGATACACGCATTAGTTCAGATCTTTTTAATCTACTTCATGGAAACATACCGGGTCTCTAAGGAATAAGTGAAGCACAACTTAAAAAAGCATTCTGATGCCCTTGTTAGTCTCGTTGAATCAAGTGTTCCTTAAAGAAAAGAGAAGCAAACCCTTGCTCAAGAAGGTGGAGGATTTATACAAGGATTTGCTAATCCCAGTTCTAACTAGCATAGGGCCCTTAATGTTATAAAACGTCGCGATCTAGTCTGTAGTATAATTGTCGGTTCTTGATGTTAACGAGTACTGGTCAATATGAAGAGAAAAATCGCCTGGGATGAAGAGGAAGAAAGTGATTATGAAGACACCAACGCAAGTGAAATCGAGGAAAGCGATAACGAAGAACCTCGAATTAAAGATGTTTTAGAAGGTCTGTCCCAACTCGTTTCCCGACTAAAGGCCTCCGATCTATTACACAGCATGGCGGCTTCCAAAGATATCTGGAGTTTGGACACCTCGCGGACAGTAACTCCGAAACCAGCGAATAATACCAGTGAGGAACATTTCAGAGCTGGTCGCGGAATATGTGTTACTCCCCCATAACGGACGATATTGTTAAAACTCGCGCCCTCAAAACATTTATCGATGGGTGGCAGAGTTAGGAAACGATAACCGTTGATACAAAAATAAGAGAATTTTGGCAGACAGAACTATTGGAAAAAGAACAAGCCTATCGCGATAAAAGACAGTGAGGCTGGTGATGAAGAAATGGTCTCCGAAAGTAGTTGATAATGAAGAAGAGCACAGAGACAGCGTCTTAATATAGAGAACACCAAGAATCAGAAAACCCAGATCTGGAACCAGAAGGAAAGTCAGAGATTTTGCTTAAAGAAAAAGGTCTTTGCTGTCGTCATCATTTTAAAAGGTTACGACATGTTTTAATTTTAAAGACCTGTTTCGATGTTGCCAACATCATCGTCAGTTACATAATATTTGAAAAAACGTTGGAACTTTATAACAACTGGGCGAAACATACATAATTAATTAAGATTAAGTGACAAAAATATTTGAGTGAGTTACAAAGGGTGAAGAACATACAAGCCTAAAGCGGAGAGAGCGTTTACGAAAGAGCAGTAGTCAAATGCCCTAGATGTTTTTGGCATGATGGTTATAGGATTTGTCCGATATGTGTACATCAAATTCCTGTTGATCGTAAAACACTTCACAAATGGATTTATTTGGTGCGCTGACTGCCACGCGGTGAAACACATTAAATTCAAACACATTATCCTCCAAGCGAAGACGATGAACACGATTGATTTCCTGATACTTTACTTATAAACAGTTTTGTTCAGTTGTAATATTATTATTTGTATTCGCTAATAAAGTAATAAAAGAAACAAGTGTTCAAAAATATTTATTGTCGCGTGTTTAAATTAAGCGCTCCGAGCTTGTATTGTTGTAATTTCAATGTAGAGCTGTCCCATGGGTTTCTCCGTTCGAGTTTGTATGCAAATCTGGGGTTAAAAGTAAGTGGAGTTCAGTGCGTGACTAACGGAGCAGGAAAACTCGAGCACTTAGCTAAGAATTAATTCTCTCTCTCCTTTTCATCAGCAAAGCTGAGAGGTCAGATAAAAACATAATAGATTCTACCTAAACCAATCGTGGTTAAAAGAGCCCGGTTTCGAAAATCGGAGAAAGTTTCCAAAGAAAGCTGGAGAACCTTATTACGCTTTCAAAAATTTGCGGTTGTCAGCGTTTCCCAATCACGGACAGTTAAACAAGCGTTCAAGTAATATTTCAAAAACGCGGAGTGCCAGGGTTTCATCAGGTTTCCAAACGCGAACACATTTGAAACCACGAGGCCGCAGGCCGAGTGGTTTTATTGTTTTCGAGCGTTTGGAAATCTGATGAAACCCGAAGCTCGAGTTTTTGAAATTACTTCTCCAACAAAGAAAATTAGTTTAAATTATCATTTGAATAACATTTCCCAATTCAGCTATTATATTTGAGACGTGAAATGTGCATGATCCTCAAAACAATGTGCATGATGTGCATGATCCTATCACCTAATTGTTGCGCTGTGACAATTTTTGAATATTCATCAACTGATGTCACGTTGTTACCTAGCTGTTTGTCAGTTCCGAGCGAACACGTTGCTTCACAGAGCAAATAGCAAAGTGCAGATTTAGACCTCCTAAAACTAGAGAAGAAAGGAAAAGTGTGTGGCCAGCGCAATTCTGAGGTAACGTGTGCATTTGGTCTGATAAAATTTCTAACGTCAGTGCCAATTTAGGTCGGAAGTGTACAACAAGGTTGAAAATGAACCAAAACACGAGGTCGCCACCATCGAGCGAGAATTTAAATTTAGACAAAGAATTGGCTTTTCAGTTTTGGGTAGTTTAACAACTGTACCGTTACATTCAACGTTAACAATAAATAATTTAGGTTTAAAGTTTGTTTCGTAAAATGTGTGATTAAATAAAGGAGCCATAATCAGGGACGGAGACCGTAAGCGCGCGCCATTTCTAGTATTGGGGTTGGCCCCATGATATGGGACAATTTTTCTATTTTTAGAACAAATTGCGCCATCGCCTGCGGCACACGCGCGTATATTGCTGCGAGGATTTTCGCGAATGTCGCGCAGGGGAAATGGCATCCGAAATTCCCGAAATCGTTTATGCTTTTGGCCCACAACTCAACGCCTTTATGGTTGTTTGAAGTTTGCTTAAGTATTTTCGCCGTAAGTTGCTCCAGTTTGAGTGAAGACAGTGCCGAATTTAGGTATGCCCCGCCTTATATCGCTGATCAAGTTGAGTTCCGCTGCTCCTTTTACAAGAATTTCACCCGAGTCTCACATATCATTGGAAGAAGATTAACAGCTTTTCCATAACACAGAAAAAAAATTAGTTGGATATGTTTGGATATAGCAGCGTTTAGGCCCAATAAGTGACAATAGGTTTTAGTTTGGTTTTGTTTGTGTAAAAATCCAATAAATTGTCTGTTGTCGATGAATAAGAGCGGTCGCCGGTGCGTGTTTTGCACAGCCAGTAAAACATGACAATTAAAATTGGACTTCGCACAGTTGGTGTGAAAACGTACAGCGAACTCGTATAATATCTCTAGTTTTTGAATATGTTTATGGTTGATTAATGTTCGAGAACATATTAAAAGCTTGGCTGAAAATATGTGAATACAGCAGAAATAGTCAGGAAAGTTACGATGACGCTTTTAATCAACTTGAATAAAGATTTCGATTGAGTCAGAACTCCGTGTTAAAATTTCACTATGTAAAAGAAACACACATGGTGTTAGTAGCCTTTTGGAGAACGTTGGTGAAAATTGTGTAGTATCTCAGCACAAAAGACGACGAAGCAAATCTCTTTCACGATTTGTTCACAATCTGAAAACACCGACTCGGACTTGAAAGTGCACGCGCTGCACTATGCAAATGAACTAATCGTACGCGTCAGACTTGCCTTTCAAAAACTTTTGCAAACCCGCCAAATTAGCAGAAACAATAAGAAACTTTGAAAAACAGGTTCTGGTTATGATTAAGCATTGTTTGGCAAACTCACAAATTAACTCGATACCGGAGTAAACAGTGTTTCTTACCGAACTTTTCTCCACAAAACAAACACAAAAGTTTACCGGAATAACTAGCCGGCGAGCGGATTTTATTCATTCACAGCGCGAAATTAAAGAAATTCTCGACCCTGAAAAACACACCTTTTCCATTAAATCAGAGCATAAAAGTACATAGAAGAGCCCTGGTTCTTCCTCTCTGCCTTGTTCCCTGCCATCGCAGTGAAAAATCGGCAAGAGAATCTCGCAACTCTCACCATTTGATCACGCAACGTGACAACATGCACGCGAGAACCCACGACACGTGCGTGGATCAGCGCGGATATATGACGTCAGGATGGCACAATTTGTTCTAAAAATAGAAAAATTGTCCCATATCAGTGGGTCCGCGCGCATCCAAGACTTACGGTCTCCATCCCTGATTATGGCTCCTGTCGCCACGTGTTTTTGTTGCTTTATGAATATGCAGAAGAAATCGTTTCAAACACGGGTTTCTTTCAAGGCCGTGTTTTCAACTCGTTTTTCATTGGGTTTCTAAACTCATCCACCTGACCAGAGTAAGATGCTCTGGTTGGGTAAGAGCTGCATGAATAATTAATGAGTTTGAGAAAGCAGTTTGAAAAATCATGGGACACTAGTGAAAAAAAGGCCATCTTCATCATAAACGTTTCGAATAAACTGAAAGTCTCGGAGATACACTTTCGCAGCAAAGCGATTACAAGAACGATAGCGCTTTCGTTAAAATTCGCGCTTGTAATTTTAACACATAAGAGATTTTTTCAATCAGGTTAAAGAGATCAGGCAAGACCGGGCAAGTTTATTGTTTTCATTGTTTAGAGCGACGCTTATTAGTATGGAGGAAGGCGCTTTACCTAGGTACTTCATTAGTATGGAGGAACGCATTTTACCTAGACGGTTTGAATAGTAATGATTTACCTAGGCACTTCATTAGTATGGAGGAAATCCAAATTGCTATAGACACCTAATCCACATTAGTATGCGGGAATTCAAATTAGTATGCAGGAAATCCAAAAGAAGGCTTAATTCTGCTGAAGCCCTACTACTTTCTTCTTCTCACAGAGCAATTTTCGGCACATTACGATGTAAAGTTCCCCTCGAACTGATGCGAAATTCGAAATGCTGTGATTTAAGTTTCTTCCCTTGTCACTTTATTAGATCTCCGAGCAGGCTCCGGGAGATTTCCGTAATCTCAGTTCCAGACCTCGCACTAGCAGACCGCCCAATTTACCGCGCGCGGATATGACCGCCATACTATGTTTTGAGGCCGCCATACTATGGCGGCCTCAAAACACACAACGAGCGTGTTAAAGGTAATTTGATCCTTTACTCATATTCTAAAAGGATGTGAGGGCTCCCTGTGACCAGGTAAGATTCCGATGAGCGTACTTACAAACAAAATTAGACTACTAGGTACAGGTCGAATACCATTACATAGAGAACTGGAAGACACTATGCCCTGAGATCATCAGAAATTAAAGTTACCGATGAATTTTTTTTTAAACTTTCCCTGAATGTTCCTACCAAGCATTGTTTCCAAAAACACAATAAAAATGAGAGGTCACCATGTTCGCTTAAGAGATGTGACGGGCCAATCTTACTCAATTTATGCTTGTACTCGTGCTAATCATGCGCGTTATTCATTGTTCCAAGTTATATCTTGTGGTAACTGGAGGCATAGTTTATTAAAGTAATACTTAGCAAAAGACTTGACAGGTACAAAGTGTCCAGCATATGGAACAATATCATATGCAATTTGTCGAAAAATCACACCATTTAAAACGACATGGACGTAAAGCGTTCGTAAGTCGTTGTTTTCGCGGTCATTGCACGCTTTTGCCTATATCTTTTTTTGGTCCAATAAAATTTTTTTTTTCAAATTAAAGAGGATAATTTGCACACTGTTATTATGCGATAAAAATGTAGGTCGCTATGCTCGTTTAAGAGAAAAGGAACATTTATTTCGCTATCGAGCTTAGCTTGAGGGAAACTTCTTTCGTTGTGTACGTTCACGCGCTCATTTGCCGGCGCTAATGACGCAAAATTGTGCGCAGTGCGGATACGCAATGCAATACTGAGGAATCATCTTAATAATTAGACTGCATATAACAAGAAATACAGCCATTGGTTAAACGTCCTCATAAAGAGAAATTTTAACTTTCGGTTCACTCCAATCCACTCCATATTTTTGCAGTATGCCTCGGATGGTGTCCGCGTAGTTTCAGACAATCGACAATTTGTTATCAAGATTTATCGAGGACGTCAGAAACTGAACAAGGTATTTTGCAATTCTAGATTAAGTGTGGGTATAGTTTATAAATTATCTATACTTTTTTCAAGTTCTGCAAGATCTACGGATTGAATGTCATCGTCCAAAAGCAACAAATTTTATCTTGTACGACCACTGCACTTAGTTGTCAAAAATTTAAAACTTATCAATTCATTACTTATCACGATCTTTCCTTTCTCGGCTACAAGTTCTATGGCTCCGCCTCCAGCAACACTCCCGGGCCTCTTCAGGCATGAACCTGAGATAAAAGAGCAGATCACTGATTATTAGCAAGAGCCACATATGAGGTCCTTGTCTTAAACACGTTTTCAATGAAGTAAGAAGATTAATAGGATGGTTTGGTTTATATCTTTGGGACAGGCCTATAAAGTTTATGTATCTGCTCGACTAGAAAGAGGTTTTTCAGTCCCAGTGGAATTGAAAGTTAACCGTCTTGCGCTAAATAAAACGAATTCAACCCGCTTTTAGGTGTAAACTCTCTATATTCAAAGTTAACTGTTTTACGTGCTATCAATCAATCGATTTATTAGTGTCATGCGTGGGAAGAGGTTACCCTTATTTATAATACAGATAACACCCTGCGCGCACTCTGATTCGTCAAAAACAAGAGAGGCGAGATCATGATCTCTTGTCAAAAACCATGTGTTATCAGAATTTATATAACAACCAAATTAATGCGCGCGCTCTGATTGGTCAATCAGCTATGGTTTATTGTACTCATGGTAAATCGCACGTCTTCTGGATTATCATGTAAAAGCAATAGGCACAAGTTTCTATGGTTCAAGGTGGTTGGAAACAGTTTCTAGTACTTTCCAAGACTTATAGTTTGATGGGTCATTATAACCACTCTTTATCAGTTGATGCCAAAATCGTGGTATGAACAAACTGCCCAATCATCAGGGAACAAGTTGCTGTTAATTTTGTGGCACAATAGGTTACCATAGCAACAATATGACCTGCTAAAAGCACCCTTAATTTTAGCTTTAAGCGCTTATAACTCCAAAACGAGCTCGGTGACCCCCATTTTTATTATTGAATTGTAATCAACATGGTAAGATGCAACTTTTTGAAAAGTTTAAAAAAATCTGCGAAGGGGATTCAGAGCCACCTTAACTTTTCGAAAATTTAAGGTGGCTCTAAATCCCATCGCAGAATTTTTTTAAACTTTGCAAAAAGGTGCATCTTACCATGCTGATTACAATTCAGTAATAAAAAATGGGGGTCACCGAGCTCGTTCTGAGTTATAAGCGCTTAAAGCTAAAATTAAGGGTGCTTTTAGCAGGTCATATTGTTGCTATGGTAACCTATTGTGCCACAAAATTAACAGCAACTTGTTCCCTGATGATTGGGCAGTTTGTTGATACCATGATTTTGGCGTCAACCGGTATAGAATGGTTATAATGACCCATCAAACTTTAAGTCTTGAAAAGTACTGTGAACTGTAACCAGCCACCTTAATAATAAACTACTTGGGATGTTGGAAGAACACTCGAAGCATTCGTAAATTCGAATTCTTCTCGTGTTCTAACCAACATCTCGCGTGGTTTATCAGCCTATAAAGAATAGAAACTTGTGGTCTATTGCTTAAATAAAACATAGAAAAGTGTGTTTTATTGCTTTGCGCGGGTAAAATCTATCATATCATAAAGCAAATGAAACCGTCTACGCCGTGTATTACACGGTGACAAAACACTCCGGACATTTGAGAGAGTTCTAGAAATGTGGAAATACTCGCCCGCAGCTCGTGTTTTATACATTTCCCTCGTGTTCCCAGATGCTCGTCATGTTGTATCACAGTGTAATACACGGCTTAGGCTTCTTTATTGTTAAGTAGAAAACGCATGAGAAAAATATGATGAGCGGGAAACAAAAAGTCTCTTAGTCCCTGTGGAGCTGATTTAAATTAGGTGACCGTTTCACATATGTTTGGAAGTTTGTTCCATAGATGTGTAACCTTATACGTGAAAGAATCGTTGCAGTACCGGTTGTTATGAGAAGATAACGCGAGACACTATACTAGAAAAAAATTTAAAATGTAACTAGGGCCATTTTCCTTGATACATTTGAACAGTAAAGGAGAGTGATCATTCACATCTATATTCCAACAATTTCATACTTGCTAGGGACAAAGTAGAGCTATAATTTAAGGTATTTCCAGTGTTTGAGTCTTAAATGCCTAGTGATTAGCAGGGTCAAGTTTTTTTAATCTATGTTTTGTTTTTTTTCCAATAGAAGTGGACTGCAGTATTCCAAATGGCGTAATATGTAAGACTCGTATAGCACTACACTACGGTCGCTTGTAGGCTAAGTGTGAATACGTGACGCCGAAACATGCTCTAATAGTTTAGCAGACCGTAACGCGAACTTTCGCGCTCCAAAAGACACTGAAAGTCTTGCTCCCGCCAATTTTTCATGGTTATGCTAGAAGTAAAACCACTTTTGCGAGTCACTCTCAATTTCTCTGAAGAAGTCTACAATGTCCAATCTTTCTGCCCTTTTTCAAATTCTCAAATCTAAAACTAAAGAGCCACTGTAGCTTTCATCCTCATCAGACATAAGAGGTACTAAATTTAAATCTGTTTACAACTTTCCAGCTCAATAAGCGTGCTTCGTTTGGAAACCAGCGCATTTTGAATTTCAACTAGCGTGTGTGACATAACTGAAGCTACAATCCCGTTTGTTATCTCGTGATTTTTAGCCATTTCAGGAATTTAAGTATTAGGAAATGTGCTTGTGTAAATATTTTTTGGGTTTGGTTCAGATAATCAGTCGACTAGATGGCCAAAGTAAGTTCCAGACATTTATACTATTTTTTCGACCGCCAGCCTGAGGAGGTTCTCCAACATGGCGGCTCCACGCAACAAAATTATAATTCGAAAACCATTCAGTGGATAAAGTTAAGAAAATGTGATGCCATAAGAAATTGATAAAGAGAACACTTCTCCGAGTTCTAAGTCTGTGCGTTTTCCTAAACTTCAGATATTTGACGAAACATTTTGAACAAATTTACAGAGCCCAGTAGGGAGTCGCCATGTTGGTGTACCTCCGTGGGCATTCTCGTCCCCAGAGCCTACGATCCTTTTGCCCTGTGGTTGGGATCGAGAGCTCTGGTTTGGTCCAAAACCGGAAGTCCGCGATTCACGGACTTCCCGTCAAATCTAGCAAATCTGATTGGTTGAGAATTCGAAACGAATACTCTGCGCTTGCTCAGAAAATTGGGTCCGGCCAGAGCTCTCGATCCCAACCACAGGCCAAAAGGATCGTAGGCTCTGGGGACGAGAATGCTCCGTGGGACACCAACATGGCAGTCGGAAAATAGTGTAAACATCTAGAACTTAATTTGGCTATCTAGGCGACTGATTTTTTGTACTAAACAAACAAGCATTTACATTAGCACTTTTCCTAATACTAAAACTTCTGAATAGGCTAAAATTACGAAATAAGTATCGTCAAACGTGTTCGTGACTTTATGTCACGCACCGCCATAGCTCTAAAATTCAAAATGCGCTGGTTTCCAGAGGAAGCAAGCTACTGAGTTGAAAATTTGTAAACAGATATAAATTTGCCCTCTGTTATGCCTGATGAGGATAACAACTTGGTGGTTTTTCAGCTCTAGATTTTAGAAAATGATAACGTCACATGCGAGCCAAGAATAGGCCGCGTTCGATATACCAATATTCTAACATGGCTCTGAGGCTTTCAGGACAAACTTCTACATTTGATGGTGTTTTCTTTGTATCAAAGTCTCTTTTGGGAATTGAAAGACAAAAGAAACTTAAATACTGTACAATTTTGACCCGAAAGCAGTCTCGCCGCCATGTTAGAGTAATGATATATCGAACGTGGCTTATTCGCCACTATTCGTACTATTCGCTGTTCGCTATTTAACAATTATTGGACAAGGTTGAGCGAAATATCGTGATTTGTCAGTGGCGAGAAGATCAATTATTTGCCGAAGCCTGAGGCAAATACTTGATCTGCGAGACAATGACAAACGATAATGCCAAGGGAGCAGTAGAATTAGATCGTTATATCGAGGTATCGTTATATCGAGACTCCCGATATAACGATATTGCCGTAAAATAATCGAAATTGTTATATAGCTACACTTTCACTCAACAAAAGGAGCACTGTGATTGGTTGATTCTTGGTCACGTGCCCCTGATCAAATTCAAATGTATCCCGACCGGGATACAATTGCGCGGTTGCTGCCCTCACGAAGTCTTTGTTCGTTTGTTTTTTCTATATGAAAGTCTAAATATATAACAAAACACTTAATGTATGGTCCCTCGGGAAACTAGTTAGTTTTGTTTTCCCTCGAGTCCTGATGTTTCCCTCGACGACCTCGACCATCAGGACTCTCGGGAAAACAAAACTAACTGTTTCCCTCGTGACCATACATTAAGTGTATAATATCGTTTTATCAGGGTAAAATTAACATATACTTTTTTTACTTCTTATTGTTTAACTAAACTTATAATGAGTATAAAATAACTCAAAAATGTAGCGTTTCAAGCACGCAGCAATGTCTTTAAACAATTTGCAAAGCATTAGACGAAGTCTATGGTATGAATCGTAAAAGGGAAACAATCCTCACCATACTCATGTTGCCATAAAATGAATGGAGGGCAAAAGAAAGTGCAAGCAAGTCATCGTCGGCCTCTTGCCACTGACACTGTCACGAATCTTTCATTTATTTTTGAAACATGGAGGACAGATTTCTGTTCAAGTTACAGGAAAACGCAGGAACATAGTTAATAGAGGGGACTGGTTAGGAAGCCCGGCAAACATCAAAAGAGCAAACAAAGACGACAAGATTTATGTTGGAAGGTCCACGACCCTGCACAATCTTTTGTTTTGCCCTCATACACTATGCATGAATTACGTAACCAACACGTTTCTATTGGTTGGTTCCTCATTTCGGAGTAAACAACTATTGTGTTTTGTGCAGGGTCAGAGCCCAAAAAGCGAACAAAAACATACAACAAAGAACTTTGACGAGTTTCATAACCATTCCCCTCAATTAACTATGGCAGGAACAAAGGCATAGGCCTTGAAATCCCGGCGATGTATACGTTTTGTCACAAGAAGGAGTCAAAAATACTAAAACCTGAAAGAACTATTAAATGACAAGGAGGATAAAGAGGCATCGTAAAATGAAAGCTGTTGACAGAAACGTTACAGATTACTGTTCTCGATTGGAATGTTATTGTATTAAATTCAATGTTTTGTTTAAATTGTATCTAAGTACTGAAACTGTTATATCGTTATATCGGTGAAGATTTTACGCTCGGTGCGCTAAAAGCTCATTGTTAGATCGGGAATATCTTTATATCGAAGATCGTTATATCGGGGTTCTGTCCCATACATTTTACTGTAACTTTTGCCGGGACATAGCATATCGTTATACCGGGAATATCGTTATATCGAGGATCGTTGTATCGGGGTTCCACTGTATTTTGCGATAACCGAGTTCAATAATTGTTTTATCATTCGATCACCAAGTTTGTTTCCATACTTTAATCACTTCCTGGCTGCTCAGGGAAGCGATCTGCCATTTTTCTCTCGAGAGCGTGGTCCAATTACGCATGAGCAGAATATTATTTGCAGCAAAACTCGTTTAAGGCCATTCCTCACATTTGTACTGCGCGATCCTTTCAGCGCATAATTTATGGCGTCATTTAGCGGGCCCTCGTGCCTGCGCACATTGAAAACATGGCGGATTTGCCTTGATATTGAGCTCTGTCAGTTGGGAAATGGCTATAGCTCACCAACGAGCATGGGCACCCCAACTTTTTTTTCAGTCATTGTAATCAACTTATCATAAACTTTGCTTGAGGAAAGACTGATCTCATTTCCATTGCTGAAAGTTGAATAAGTAACGAAAATAGCAGGTAAACTGTGGTCTTTTCTTTTTTGCCGTATGGTAACCATGTCAAGAAATTTGGTTGAAATTTTAATCGAGAATTCAGCTTTTTGTCTAAATCAAACTTAAAAAGTTTATTTGTGTCCGACACAATGTATTGACTCCAGTTTAATTCGTGTTCTCATGAGTCTCGGTCACAAAAATTTACAATTATAACTGGGAATGCGTTCTTCTAATAAGCATTAAATAATGCCAAAATGGGTCATTTTCAATGCCTCAGTGCTCCTTAATGAGCATGGGCACCCCTCTTTTTTATTTCAAAATTGAAGTTCTCATATGATAAATATTCAGTGGGCAAAGTTTGAACGAAAATCTATTGTCAGTTTTATTTCAGGGGAATTACCTTAAACGGTACTTCGCATGAGCAGACCATTATTTGTAGGCAGTTATTTGCAGGCTACGTGGTGGGCTCTCGGCCAATGGAAAGGAAGAAAAACAACAATAAGAAGAAGAAGAAGAAGAAGAAGAAGAAGAATGAGTCTTTATTTCATCAAAAGATAAAACTGCATATCTTATGTTACAATAGTAGGAAGATAGAAACTATGATAAAAAATATCCACATATGATGAGGATTAAAAAGTATGTCATTACAATAAATGGAGCTTAAAAATCAACCTGCAAAGTGGTCATAAAAACGTTCTGTATCAATGCGTCGAATGATAATCTACTATCGAGTCTGCAACGTAATAGTTTCTTATCCATTTAATTGCATGCCGATTTGATATATTTTACACGTTCTTAACATTTCTGGCTGATGAATTGTCCGTGGATAAATAAAGATTATCAAATCATAATCGTGACTATTCGCTATTCGCGACTATTTCCAGACAGCCGGAAAATTAAGCATTGCTAGTTTCCACCCCGCCATCTCCACCTCATATTTTTTAACTGTAAATTTAATAGTGCAAGTATTCGTATTGTAAATGATGCGTATTCGCATTTGAAGCAGAGCAGGCAATCTTTTTTTGTGGTAGCCGTCTTGAGCAAAATTTTGTGTTTGCGTATGCTGGAAATGAAAGACTCTATGAATATATTTGAAACTTCGCTGTTCTCATTACTCGAATGTCTGAACATTGAAGCACTACCGGAAGGGTTCTGGGCTACAAAAAGGCTCGTGCAACTTGAAAATTTTAAAATAATTTCCAGCTATGACGTTTTGAGAAGAATTAAAAAAACAAAGACACTATTAATTGATTGATAGAAAATTGACCAAGCAGCGATTAAAACCGTACGCTTTTCACAGGAAGTTTAAGGCGGGGGTCCACATGAAAGCCGTATTTTGGCTGGGTATTATGTTTTTAATGCAAATATCTCGTTTACGTTTCAAGCAATCAAGAATCTCTATGCTCATTTCACATATCTATGTTCTGGGTCGTTTTGTAAATTTTTTGGTGATTTTTAGGTATATTTGGAGATAAATAGCTTTTCTTAAAGGATTAGTAAAATTTATGGAAATAGGAAATTTTGAAGATTTGGTGTTGCCCAACAACCTGGGGTGCCATTGTGCGGTCGGGCAACTGTCTGGTGGTGTTCCATAACCCTTTTTTTCCCTTTCAACCTCTCTTTAAACTTACCAAAATTTCATTTAAATCAGTGCATCTGTATTCCCGCCTAAAGCCCCGTCCACACGTTTCCAGTTTTTGAATCCGCAACTTTTTCTTTCCTGATACGGCTTCCGTCCACACGCATCCAGCGAATCCGGATTTTTTTTAATCCGCTCTCCAGAGTGGAAAAAAATAAATTCGCATTGAATCCGATAACGTGTGGACAGGGAAAGTTTTGAATCCGAAAAGAAAAAGTTGCGCTTTCAAAAATAGCAGGATACATGTGGATGGGGCTTAAGAAAACCACGAAGGAAACGGCAACGTTGCTAAACAAAAGGTTTCAAAACGAAGAGAACAATGGCTGTGCACGTACGTTATAATTCTTGGTACAGTTTTTTTGCCGTCTTCTATAAAACAACAACGTGAAATGACCAAATTCTGCATTGTCTGGAGAACGTAAACCACGACGGCTGTTTAAAATTTTTATTTCGAATATATGGATATTTCCTTAGACTAAGCTTCGTGATAGCTTTGACAGTGATAAACAAAGTAAATGTCTTTAGGGTACGCGTCTCTGTTGTGGTTTGTTTAACTCCTTAATTTCCTTTCATCGACGGCTCAGATGAACTCTGAAATGATGTTTTCCCAGTGGCAAATGAGCGCAACGGAAAAATTGTTGCTGGATTATAGAAAATGATGATGTACACACACTCACCTCCGCTTCCTCCCAACAATGATGTCATATTTTCTATATCGTATGGTGGCCTGCTTTAAATACGCTCCCCTGATGCCCCTTTCCTCCATGGCTCGAACCAGATATAAATTGGTTAGTACTTGGCCAATAGGAACAGAAGGTATGATTAGTCCTCCAGGACCAAGACCTGTGAAAACGTTAAAAAAGACTTCACTTTTTTTTTCTTTTTCACGCAGAAACTTCAGGGGGACGGAAGTTAGCATTTACTATCTCCTCGGTGAGGATGTCGAAGTTCCAAAACGCCTGATGAGAAAAGTACACAACCAGTCGCATTAAACGAATTAACTTGTTCTTGTTTGCCACATAACAAACATCTTATTAACCGAACTTAGTCGGTGTGCATGAAAGAATCTTGACTCGGTCACGTGTACGCGTTCGGTCTGTGCTGACGACCCAATACTTAACAAATTATCCTGCGCACCGTAATCGCGGAATATCGTCTGATACTTAGCCGACGAGGCGTAGGCCTCGTCGGCTAAGAATCAGACGATATTCCGAACGATTGACGCAGGGGGGGGGATAATTGTTAAGTATTGGGTCGTCAGCACAGACCGAACGCGTACACGTGACCGAGGTCAAGATTCTTTCATGCACACCGACTAAGTTCGGTTAATAAGATGTTTGTTATGTGGCAAACAAGAACAAGTTAATTCGTTTAATGCGACTGGTTGTGTACTTTTCTCATCAGGCGTTTTGGAACTTCGACATCCTCACCGAGGAGATAGTAAATGCTAACTTCCGTCCCCCTGAAGTTTCTGCGTGAAAAAGAAAAAAAAAGTGAAGTCTTTTTTAACGTTTTCACAGGTCTTGGTCCTGGAGGACTAATCATACCTTCTGTTCCTATTGGCCAAGTACTAACCAATTTATATCTGGTTCGAGCCATGGAGGAAAGGGGCATCAGGGAGAGCGTATTTAAAGCAGGCCACCATACGATATAGAAAATATGACATCATTGTTGGGAGGAAGCGGAGGTGAGTGTGTGTACATCATCATTTTCTATAATCCAGCAACAATTTTTCCGTTGCGCTCATTTGCCACTGGGAAAACATCATTTCAGAGTTCATCTGAGCCGTCGATGAAAGGAAATTAAGGAGTTAAACAAACCACAACAGAGACGCGTACCCTAAAGACATTTACTTTGTTTATCACTGTCAAAGCTATCACGAAGCTTAGTCTAAGGAAATATCCATATATTCGAAATAAAAATTTTAAACAGCCGTCGTGGTTTACGTTCTCCAGACAATGCAGAATTTGGTCATTTCACGTTGTTGTTTTATAGAAGACGGCAAAAAAACTGTACCAAGAAATTATAACGTACGTGCACAGCCATTGTTCTCTTCGTTTTGAAACCTTTTGTTTAGCAACGTTGCCGTTTCCTTCGTGGTTTTCTTAAGCCCATCCACATGTATCCTGCTATTTTTGAAAGCGCAACTTTTTCTTTTCGGATTCAAAACTTTCCCTGTCCACACGTTATCGGATTCAATGCGAATTTATTTTTTTCCACTCTGGAGAGCGGATTAAAAAAAATCCGGATTCGCTGGATGCGTGTGGACGGAAGCCGTATCAGGAAAGAAAAAGTTGCGGATTCAAAAACTGGAAACGTGTGGACGGGGCTTTAAGGCGGGAATACAGATGCACTGATTTAAATGAAATTTTGGTAAGTTTAAAGAGAGGTTGAAAGGGAAAAAAAGGGTTATGGAACACCACCAGACAGTTGCCCGACCGCACAATGGCACCCCAGGTTGTTGGGCAACACCAAATCTTCAAAATTTCCTATTTCCATAAATTTTACTAATCCTTTAAGAAAAGCTATTTATCTCCAAATATACCTAAAAATCACCAAAAAATTTACAAAACGACCCAGAACATAGATATGTGAAATGAGCATAGAGATTCTTGATTGCTTGAAACGTAAACGAGATATTTGCATTAAAAACATAATACCCAGCCAAAATACGGCTTTCATGTGGACCCCCGCCTTAAACTTCCTGTGAAAAGCGTACGGTTTTAATCGCTGCTTGGTCAATTTTCTATCAATCAATTAATAGTGTCTTTGTTTTTTTAATTCTTCTCAAAACGTCATAGCTGGAAATTATTTTAAAATTTTCAAGTTGCACGAGCCTTTTTGTAGCCCAGAACCCTTCCGGTAGTGCTTCAATGTTCAGACATTCGAGTAATGAGAACAGCGAAGTTTCAAATATATTCATAGAGTCTTTCATTTCCAGCATACGCAAACACAAAATTTTGCTCAAGACGGCTACCACAAAAAAAGATTGCCTGCTCTGCTTCAAATGCGAATACGCATCATTTACAATACGAATACTTGCACTATTAAATTTACAGTTAAAAAATATGAGGTGGAGATGGCGGGGTGGAAACTAGCAATGCTTAATTTTCCGGCTGTCTGGAAATAGTCGCGAATAGCGAATAGTCACGATTATGATTTTGATAATCTTTATTTATCCACGGACAATTCATCAGCCAGAAATGTTAAGAACGTGTAAAATATATCAAAATCGGCATGCAATTAAATGGATAAGAAACTATTACGTTGCAGACTCGATAGTAGATTATCATTCGACGCATTGATACAGAACGTTTTTATGACCACTTTTGCAGGTTGATTTTTAAGCTCCATTTATTGTAATGACATACTTTTTAATCCTCATCATATGTGGATATTTTTTATCATAGTTTCTATCTTCCTACTATTGTAACATAAGATATGCAGTTTTATCTTTTGATGAAATAAAGACTCATTCTCTTCTTCTTCTTCTTCTTCTTCTTCTTATTGTTGTTTTTCTTCCTTTCCATTGGCCGAGAGCCCACCACGTAGCCTGCAAATAACTGCCTACAAATAATGGTCTGCTCATGCGAAGTACCGTTTAAGGTAATTCCCCTGAAATAAAACTGACAATAGATTTTCGTTCAAACTTTGCCCACTGAATATTTATCATATGAGAACTTCAATTTTGAAATAAAAAAGAGGGGTGCCCATGCTCATTAAGGAGCACTGAGGCATTGAAAATGACCCATTTTGGCATTATTTAATGCTTATTAGAAGAACGCATTCCCAGTTATAATTGTAAATTTTTGTGACCGAGACTCATGAGAACACGAATTAAACTGGAGTCAATACATTGTGTCGGACACAAATAAACTTTTTAAGTTTGATTTAGACAAAAAGCTGAATTCTCGATTAAAATTTCAACCAAATTTCTTGACATGGTTACCATACGGCAAAAAAGAAAAGACCACAGTTTACCTGCTATTTTCGTTACTTATTCAACTTTCAGCAATGAAATGAGATCAGTCTTTCCTCAAACAAAGTTTATGATAAGTTGATTACAATGACTGAAAAAAAAGTTGGGGTGCCCATGCTCGTTGGTGAGCTATAGCCATTTCCCAACTGACAGAGCTCAATATCAAGGCAAATCCGCCATGTTTTCAATGTGCGCAGGCACGAGGGCCCGCTAAATGACGCCATAAATTATGCGCTGAAAGGATGCGCAGTACAAATGTGAGGAATGGCCTTAAACGAGTTTTGCTGCAAATAATATTCTGCTCATGCGTATTGGACCACGCTCTCGAGAGAAAAATGCAGATCGCTTCCCTGAGCAGCCAGGAAGTGATTAAAGTATGGAAACAAACTTGGTGATCGAATGATAAAACAATTATTGAACTCGGTTATCGCAAAATACAGTGGAACCCCGATACAACGATCCTCGATATAACGATATTCCCGGTATAACGATATGCTATGTCCCGGCAAAAGTTACAGTAAAATGTATGGGACAGAACCCCGATATAACGATCTTCGATATAAAGATATTCCCGATCTAACAATGAGCTTTTAGCGCACCGAGCGTAAAATCTTCACCGATATAACGATATAACAGTTTCAGTACTTAGATACAATTTAAACAAAACATTGAATTTAATACAATAACATTCCAATCGAGAACAGTAATCTGTAACGTTTCTGTCAACAGCTTTCATTTTACGATGCCTCTTTATCCTCCTTGTCATTTAATAGTTCTTTCAGGTTTAGTATTTTTGACTCCTTCTTGTGACAAAACGTATACATCGCCGGGATTTCAAGGCCTATGCCTTTGTTCCTGCCATAGTTAATTGAGGGGAATGGTTATGAAACTCGTCAAAGTTCTTTGTTGTATGTTTTTGTTCGCTTTTTGGGCTCTGACCCTGCACAAAACACAATAGTTGTTTACTCCGAAATGAGGAACCAACCAATAGAAACGTGTTGGTTACGTAATTCATGCATAGTGTATGAGGGCAAAACAAAAGATTGTGCAGGGTCGTGGACCTTCCAACATAAATCTTGTCGTCTTTGTTTGCTCTTTTGATGTTTGCCGGGCTTCCTAACCAGTCCCCTCTATTAACTATGTTCCTGCGTTTTCCTGTAACTTGAACAGAAATCTGTCCTCCATGTTTCAAAAATAAATGAAAGATTCGTGACAGTGTCCAGTGGCAAGAGGCCGACGATGACTTGCTTGCACTTTCTTTTGCCCTCCATTCATTTTATGGCAACATGAGTATGGTGAGGATTGTTTCCCTTTTACGATTCATACCATAGACTTCGTCTAATGCTTTGCAAATTGTTTAAAGACATTGCTGCGTGCTTGAAACGCTACATTTTTGAGTTATTTTATACTCATTATAAGTTTAGTTAAACAATAAGAAGTAAAAAAAGTATATGTTAATTTTACCCTGATAAAACGATATTATACACTTAATGTATGGTCACGAGGGAAACAGTTAGTTTTGTTTTCCCGAGAGTCCTGATGGTCGAGGTCGTCGAGGGAAACATCAGGACTCGAGGGAAAACAAAACTAACTAGTTTCCCGAGGGACCATACATTAAGTGTTTTGTTATATATTTAGACTTTCATATAGAAAAAACAAACGAACAAAGACTTCGTGAGGGCAGCAACCGCGCAATTGTATCCCGGTCGGGATACATTTGAATTGATCAGGGGCACGTGACCAAGAATCAACCAATCACAGTGCTCCTTTTGTTGAGTGAAAGTGTAGCTATATAACAATTTCGATTATTTTACGGCAATATCGTTATATCGGGAGTCTCGATATAACGATACCTCGATATAACGATCTAATTCTACTGCTCCCTTGGCATTATCGTTTGTCATTGTCTCGCAGATCAAGTATTTGCCTCAGGCTTCGGCAAATAATTGATCTTCTCGCCACTGACAAATCACGATATTTCGCTCAACCTTGTCCAATAATTGTTAAATAGCGAACAGCGAATAGTACGAATAGTGGCGAATAAGCCACGTTCGATATATCATTACTCTAACATGGCGGCGAGACTGCTTTCGGGTCAAAATTGTACAGTATTTAAGTTTCTTTTGTCTTTCAATTCCCAAAAGAGACTTTGATACAAAGAAAACACCATCAAATGTAGAAGTTTGTCCTGAAAGCCTCAGAGCCATGTTAGAATATTGGTATATCGAACGCGGCCTATTCTTGGCTCGCATGTGACGTTATCATTTTCTAAAATCTAGAGCTGAAAAACCACCAAGTTGTTATCCTCATCAGGCATAACAGAGGGCAAATTTATATCTGTTTACAAATTTTCAACTCAGTAGCTTGCTTCCTCTGGAAACCAGCGCATTTTGAATTTTAGAGCTATGGCGGTGCGTGACATAAAGTCACGAACACGTTTGACGATACTTATTTCGTAATTTTAGCCTATTCAGAAGTTTTAGTATTAGGAAAAGTGCTAATGTAAATGCTTGTTTGTTTAGTACAAAAAATCAGTCGCCTAGATAGCCAAATTAAGTTCTAGATGTTTACACTATTTTCCGACTGCCATGTTGGTGTCCCACGGAGCATTCTCGTCCCCAGAGCCTACGATCCTTTTGGCCTGTGGTTGGGATCGAGAGCTCTGGCCGGACCCAATTTTCTGAGCAAGCGCAGAGTATTCGTTTCGAATTCTCAACCAATCAGATTTGCTAGATTTGACGGGAAGTCCGTGAATCGCGGACTTCCGGTTTTGGACCAAACCAGAGCTCTCGATCCCAACCACAGGGCAAAAGGATCGTAGGCTCTGGGGACGAGAATGCCCACGGAGGTACACCAACATGGCGACTCCCTACTGGGCTCTGTAAATTTGTTCAAAATGTTTCGTCAAATATCTGAAGTTTAGGAAAACGCACAGACTTAGAACTCGGAGAAGTGTTCTCTTTATCAATTTCTTATGGCATCACATTTTCTTAACTTTATCCACTGAATGGTTTTCGAATTATAATTTTGTTGCGTGGAGCCGCCATGTTGGAGAACCTCCTCAGGCTGGCGGTCGAAAAAATAGTATAAATGTCTGGAACTTACTTTGGCCATCTAGTCGACTGATTATCTGAACCAAACCAAAAAATATTTACACAAGCACATTTCCTAATACTTAAATTCCTGAAATGGCTAAAAATCACGAGATAACAAACGGGATTGTAGCTTCAGTTATGTCACACACGCTAGTTGAAATTCAAAATGCGCTGGTTTCCAAACGAAGCACGCTTATTGAGCTGGAAAGTTGTAAACAGATTTAAATTTAGTACCTCTTATGTCTGATGAGGATGAAAGCTACAGTGGCTCTTTAGTTTTAGATTTGAGAATTTGAAAAAGGGCAGAAAGATTGGACATTGTAGACTTCTTCAGAGAAATTGAGAGTGACTCGCAAAAGTGGTTTTACTTCTAGCATAACCATGAAAAATTGGCGGGAGCAAGACTTTCAGTGTCTTTTGGAGCGCGAAAGTTCGCGTTACGGTCTGCTAAACTATTAGAGCATGTTTCGGCGTCACGTATTCACACTTAGCCTACAAGCGACCGTAGTGTAGTGCTATACGAGTCTTACATATTACGCCATTTGGAATACTGCAGTCCACTTCTATTGGAAAAAAAACAAAACATAGATTAAAAAAACTTGACCCTGCTAATCACTAGGCATTTAAGACTCAAACACTGGAAATACCTTAAATTATAGCTCTACTTTGTCCCTAGCAAGTATGAAATTGTTGGAATATAGATGTGAATGATCACTCTCCTTTACTGTTCAAATGTATCAAGGAAAATGGCCCTAGTTACATTTTAAATTTTTTTCTAGTATAGTGTCTCGCGTTATCTTCTCATAACAACCGGTACTGCAACGATTCTTTCACGTATAAGGTTACACATCTATGGAACAAACTTCCAACATATGTGAAACGGTCACCTAATTTAAATCAGCTCCACAGGGACTAAGAGACTTTTTGTTTCCCGCTCATCATATTTTTCTCATGCGTTTTCTACTTAACAATAAAGAAGCCTAAGCCGTGTATTACACTGTGATACAACATGACGAGCATCTGGGAACACGAGGGAAATGTATAAAACACGAGCTGCGGGCGAGTATTTTCCACATTTCTAGAACTCTCTCAAATGTCCGGAGTGTTTTGTCACCGTGTAATACACGGCGTAGACGGTTTCATTTGCTTTATGATATGATAGATTTTACCCGCGCAAAGCAATAAAACACACTTTTCTATGTTTTATTTAAGCAATAGACCACAAGTTTCTATTCTTTATAGGCTGATAAACCACGCGAGATGTTGGTTAGAACACGAGAAGAATTCGAATTTACGAATGCTTCGAGTGTTCTTCCAACATCCCAAGTAGTTTATTATTAAGGTGGCTGGTTACAGTTCACAGTACTTTTCAAGACTTAAAGTTTGATGGGTCATTATAACCATTCTATACCGGTTGACGCCAAAATCATGGTATCAACAAACTGCCCAATCATCAGGGAACAAGTTGCTGTTAATTTTGTGGCACAATAGGTTACCATAGCAACAATATGACCTGCTAAAAGCACCCTTAATTTTAGCTTTAAGCGCTTATAACTCAGAACGAGCTCGGTGACCCCCATTTTTTATTACTGAATTGTAATCAGCATGGTAAGATGCACCTTTTTGCAAAGTTTAAAAAAATTCTGCGATGGGATTTAGAGCCACCTTAAATTTTCGAAAAGTTAAGGTGGCTCTGAATCCCCTTCGCAGATTTTTTTAAACTTTTCAAAAAGTTGCATCTTACCATGTTGATTACAATTCAATAATAAAAATGGGGGTCACCGAGCTCGTTTTGGAGTTATAAGCGCTTAAAGCTAAAATTAAGGGTGCTTTTAGCAGGTCATATTGTTGCTATGGTAACCTATTGTGCCACAAAATTAACAGCAACTTGTTCCCTGATGATTGGGCAGTTTGTTCATACCACGATTTTGGCATCAACTGATAAAGAGTGGTTATAATGACCCATCAAACTATAAGTCTTGGAAAGTACTAGAAACTGTTTCCAACCACCTTGAACCATAGAAACTTGTGCCTATTGCTTTTACATGATAATCCAGAAGACGTGCGATTTACCATGAGTACAATAAACCATAGCTGATTGACCAATCAGAGCGCGCGCATTAATTTGGTTGTTATATAAATTCTGATAACACATGGTTTTTGACAAGAGATCATGATCTCGCCTCTCTTGTTTTTGACGAATCAGAGTGCGCGCAGGGTGTTATCTGTATTATAAATAAGGGTAACCTCTTCCCACGCATGACACTAATAAATCGATTGATTGATAGCACGTAAAACAGTTAACTTTGAATATAGAGAGTTTACACCTAAAAGCGGGTTGAATTCGTTTTATTTAGCGCAAGACGGTTAACTTTCAATTCCACTGGGACTGAAAAACCTCTTTCTAGTCGAGCAGATACATAAACTTTATAGGCCTGTCCCAAAGATATAAACCAAACCATCCTATTAATCTTCTTACTTCATTGAAAACGTGTTTAAGACAAGGACCTCATATGTGGCTCTTGCTAATAATCAGTGATCTGCTCTTTTATCTCAGGTTCATGCCTGAAGAGGCCCGGGAGTGTTGCTGGAGGCGGAGCCATAGAACTTGTAGCCGAGAAAGGAAAGATCGTGATAAGTAATGAATTGATAAGTTTTAAATTTTTGACAACTAAGTGCAGTGGTCGTACAAGATAAAATTTGTTGCTTTTGGACGATGACATTCAATCCGTAGATCTTGCAGAACTTGAAAAAAGTATAGATAATTTATAAACTATACCCACACTTAATCTAGAATTGCAAAATACCTTGTTCAGTTTCTGACGTCCTCGATAAATCTTGATAACAAATTGTCGATTGTCTGAAACTACGCGGACACCATCCGAGGCATACTGCAAAAATATGGAGTGGATTGGAGTGAACCGAAAGTTAAAATTTCTCTTTATGAGGACGTTTAACCAATGGCTGTATTTCTTGTTATATGCAGTCTAATTATTAAGATGATTCCTCAGTATTGCATTGCGTATCCGCACTGCGCACAATTTTGCGTCATTAGCGCCGGCAAATGAGCGCGTGAACGTACACAACGAAAGAAGTTTCCCTCAAGCTAAGCTCGATAGCGAAATAAATGTTCCTTTTCTCTTAAACGAGCATAGCGACCTACATTTTTATCGCATAATAACAGTGTGCAAATTATCCTCTTTAATTTGAAAAAAAAAATTTTATTGGACCAAAAAAAAGATATAGGCAAAAGCGTGCAATGACCGCGAAAACAACGACTTACGAACGCTTTACGTCCATGTCGTTTTAAATGGTGTGATTTTTCGACAAATTGCATATGATATTGTTCCATATGCTGGACACTTTGTACCTGTCAAGTCTTTTGCTAAGTATTACTTTAATAAACTATGCCTCCAGTTACCACAAGATATAACTTGGAACAATGAATAACGCGCATGATTAGCACGAGTACAAGCATAAATTGAGTAAGATTGGCCCGTCACATCTCTTAAGCGAACATGGTGACCTCTCATTTTTATTGTGTTTTTGGAAACAATGCTTGGTAGGAACATTCAGGGAAAGTTTAAAAAAAAATTCATCGGTAACTTTAATTTCTGATGATCTCAGGGCATAGTGTCTTCCAGTTCTCTATGTAATGGTATTCGACCTGTACCTAGTAGTCTAATTTTGTTTGTAAGTACGCTCATCGGAATCTTACCTGGTCACAGGGAGCCCTCACATCCTTTTAGAATATGAGTAAAGGATCAAATTACCTTTAACACGCTCGTTGTGTGTTTGAGGCCGCCATAGTATGGCGGCCTCAAAACATAGTATGGCGGTCATATCCGCGCGCGGTAAATTGGGCGGTCTGCTAGTGCGAGGTCTGGAACTGAGATTACGGAAATCTCCCGGAGCCTGCTCGGAGATCTAATAAAGTGACAAGGGAAGAAACTTAAATCACAGCATTTCGAATTTCGCATCAGTTCGAGGGGAACTTTACATCGTAATGTGCCGAAAATTGCTCTGTGAGAAGAAGAAAGTAGTAGGGCTTCAGCAGAATTAAGCCTTCTTTTGGATTTCCTGCATACTAATTTGAATTCCCGCATACTAATGTGGATTAGGTGTCTATAGCAATTTGGATTTCCTCCATACTAATGAAGTGCCTAGGTAAATCATTACTATTCAAACCGTCTAGGTAAAATGCGTTCCTCCATACTAATGAAGTACCTAGGTAAAGCGCCTTCCTCCATACTAATAAGCGTCGCTCTAAACAATGAAAACAATAAACTTGCCCGGTCTTGCCTGATCTCTTTAACCTGATTGAAAAAATCTCTTATGTGTTAAAATTACAAGCGCGAATTTTAACGAAAGCGCTATCGTTCTTGTAATCGCTTTGCTGCGAAAGTGTATCTCCGAGACTTTCAGTTTATTCGAAACGTTTATGATGAAGATGGCCTTTTTTTCACTAGTGTCCCATGATTTTTCAAACTGCTTTCTCAAACTCATTAATTATTCATGCAGCTCTTACCCAACCAGAGCATCTTACTCTGGTCAGGTGGATGAGTTTAGAAACCCAATGAAAAACGAGTTGAAAACACGGCCTTGAAAGAAACCCGTGTTTGAAACGATTTCTTCTGCATATTCATAAAGCAACAAAAACACGTGGCGACAGGAGCCATAATCAGGGATGGAGACCGTAAGTCTTGGATGCGCGCGGACCCACTGATATGGGACAATTTTTCTATTTTTAGAACAAATTGTGCCATCCTGACGTCATATATCCGCGCTGATCCACGCACGTGTCGTGGGTTCTCGCGTGCATGTTGTCACGTTGCGTGATCAAATGGTGAGAGTTGCGAGATTCTCTTGCCGATTTTTCACTGCGATGGCAGGGAACAAGGCAGAGAGGAAGAACCAGGGCTCTTCTATGTACTTTTATGCTCTGATTTAATGGAAAAGGTGTGTTTTTCAGGGTCGAGAATTTCTTTAATTTCGCGCTGTGAATGAATAAAATCCGCTCGCCGGCTAGTTATTCCGGTAAACTTTTGTGTTTGTTTTGTGGAGAAAAGTTCGGTAAGAAACACTGTTACTCCCGGTATCGAGTTAATTTGTGAGTTTGCCAAACAATGCTTAATCATAACCAGAACCTGTTTTTCAAAGTTTCTTATTGTTTCTGCTAATTTGGCGGGTTTGCAAAAGTTTTTGAAAGGCAAGTCTGACGCGTACGATTAGTTCATTTGCATAGTGCAGCGCGTGCACTTTCAAGTCCGAGTCGGTGTTTTCAGATTGTGAACAAATCGTGAAAGAGATTTGCTTCGTCGTCTTTTGTGCTGAGATACTACACAATTTTCACCAACGTTCTCCAAAAGGCTACTAACACCATGTGTGTTTCTTTTACATAGTGAAATTTTAACACGGAGTTCTGACTCAATCGAAATCTTTATTCAAGTTGATTAAAAGCGTCATCGTAACTTTCCTGACTATTTCTGCTGTATTCACATATTTTCAGCCAAGCTTTTAATATGTTCTCGAACATTAATCAACCATAAACATATTCAAAAACTAGAGATATTATACGAGTTCGCTGTACGTTTTCACACCAACTGTGCGAAGTCCAATTTTAATTGTCATGTTTTACTGGCTGTGCAAAACACGCACCGGCGACCGCTCTTATTCATCGACAACAGACAATTTATTGGATTTTTACACAAACAAAACCAAACTAAAACCTATTGTCACTTATTGGGCCTAAACGCTGCTATATCCAAACATATCCAACTAATTTTTTTTCTGTGTTATGGAAAAGCTGTTAATCTTCTTCCAATGATATGTGAGACTCGGGTGAAATTCTTGTAAAAGGAGCAGCGGAACTCAACTTGATCAGCGATATAAGGCGGGGCATACCTAAATTCGGCACTGTCTTCACTCAAACTGGAGCAACTTACGGCGAAAATACTTAAGCAAACTTCAAACAACCATAAAGGCGTTGAGTTGTGGGCCAAAAGCATAAACGATTTCGGGAATTTCGGATGCCATTTCCCCTGCGCGACATTCGCGAAAATCCTCGCAGCAATATACGCGCGTGTGCCGCAGGCGATGGCGCAATTTGTTCTAAAAATAGAAAAATTGTCCCATATCATGGGGCCAACCCCAATACTAGAAATGGCGCGCGCTTACGGTCTCCGTCCCTGATTATGGCTCCTTTATTTAATCACACATTTTACGAAACAAACTTTAAACCTAAATTATTTATTGTTAACGTTGAATGTAACGGTACAGTTGTTAAACTACCCAAAACTGAAAAGCCAATTCTTTGTCTAAATTTAAATTCTCGCTCGATGGTGGCGACCTCGTGTTTTGGTTCATTTTCAACCTTGTTGTACACTTCCGACCTAAATTGGCACTGACGTTAGAAATTTTATCAGACCAAATGCACACGTTACCTCAGAATTGCGCTGGCCACACACTTTTCCTTTCTTCTCTAGTTTTAGGAGGTCTAAATCTGCACTTTGCTATTTGCTCTGTGAAGCAACGTGTTCGCTCGGAACTGACAAACAGCTAGGTAACAACGTGACATCAGTTGATGAATATTCAAAAATTGTCACAGCGCAACAATTAGGTGATAGGATCATGCACATCATGCACATTGTTTTGAGGATCATGCACATTTCACGTCTCAAATATAATAGCTGAATTGGGAAATGTTATTCAAATGATAATTTAAACTAATTTTCTTTGTTGGAGAAGTAATTTCAAAAACTCGAGCTTCGGGTTTCATCAGATTTCCAAACGCTCGAAAACAATAAAACCACTCGGCCTGCGGCCTCGTGGTTTCAAATGTGTTCGCGTTTGGAAACCTGATGAAACCCTGGCACTCCGCGTTTTTGAAATATTACTTGAACGCTTGTTTAACTGTCCGTGATTGGGAAACGCTGACAACCGCAAATTTTTGAAAGCGTAATAAGGTTCTCCAGCTTTCTTTGGAAACTTTCTCCGATTTTCGAAACCGGGCTCTTTTAACCACGATTGGTTTAGGTAGAATCTATTATGTTTTTATCTGACCTCTCAGCTTTGCTGATGAAAAGGAGAGAGAGAATTAATTCTTAGCTAAGTGCTCGAGTTTTCCGCTCCGTTAGTCACGCACTGAACTCCACTTACTTTTAACCCCAGATTTGCATACAAACTCGAACGCAGAGAAACCCATGGGACAGCTCTACATTGAAATTACAACAATACAAGCTCGGAGCGCTTAATTAAACACGCGACAATAAATATTTTTGAACAACTTGTTTCTTTTATTACGTTTATTAGCGAATACAAAATAATAATATTACAACATGAACAAAAACTGTTTAATAGTAAAGTATCAGGAAATCAATCGTGTTCATCGTCTTCGCTTGGAGGATAATGTGTTTGGAATTAATGTGTTTCACCGCGTGGCAGTCAGCGCACCAAATAAATCCATTCTGCTGAAGTGTTTACGATCAACAGGAATTTGATGTACACATATCGGACAAATCCTATAACCATCATGCCAAAAACATCTAGGGCATTGACTACTGCTCTTTCGTAAACGCTCTCTCCGCTTTAGGCTGTATGTTCTTCACCCTTTGTAACTCACTCAAATATTTTTGTCACTTAATCTTAATTAATTATGTATGTTTCGCCCAGTTGTTATAAAGTCCAACGTTTTTTCAAATATTATGTAACTGACGATGATGTTGGCAACATCGAAACAGGTCTTTAAAATTAAAACATGTCGTAACCTTTTTAAAAATGGACGAGACAGCAAAGACCTTTTTCTTTAAGCAAAATCTCTGACTTTCCTTCTGGTCCAGATCTGGGTTTTCTGATTCTGGTGTGTCTCTATATTCAGACGCTGTCTCTGTGCCTTCTTCATTATCACTACTTTCGGAGACCATTTCTTCATCACCAGCCTCACTGTCTTTATCGCGATAGGCTTGTTCTTTTTCCAATAGTTCTTGCCAAAATTCTCTTATTTTTGTATCAAACGCTTATCGTTTCCTAACTCTGCCAACCCATCGATAAATGTTTTGAGGGCGCGAGGTTTAACAATATCGTCGGTTATGGGGGAGTAACACATATTCCGCGACCAGCTCTGAAATGTTCCTCACTGGTATTATTCGCTGGTTTCGGAGTAACTGTCCGCGAGGTGTCCAAACCAAGATATCTTTGGAAGCCGCCATGCTGTGTAATAGATCGGAGGCCTTTAGTCGGGAAACGAGTTGGGACAGACCTTCTAAAACATCTTTAATTCGAGGTTCTTCGTTATCGCTTTCCTCGTTTTCACTTGCGTTGGTGTCTTCATAATCACTCTCTTCCTCTTCATCCCAGGCGACTTTTTCTCTTCATATTGACCAGCACTCGTTAACGTCAAGAACCGACTGAATTATACTACAGACTAGATCGCGACGTTTATAACATTAAGGGCCCTATGCTAGTTAGAACTGGGATTAGCAAATCTTGTATAAATCCTCCACCTTCTTGAGCAAGGGAATATGACTTCTTTTTCTTGTAAGGAACACTTGATTCAACGAGACTAACAAGGGCATCTGAATGCTTTTTTAAGTTGTGCTTCACTTTCCTTAGAGACCGGTATGTTTCCATGAAGTAGATTAAAAAGAATCTGAACTAATGCGTGTATCTGTTCTGGAGTGGCTGTCTCTAGAAGAAACTGACGCTGATGTTCTGGGCAACAAGTTAAGAGATGAAGGAAAGGTAGATTGTTCTTTACTACTCGAGACATGGTCGTAAATGAGTTAAAGCTGACAGGTCTCAGTATTTTATAATTTTTCCAGGGAATCCCACTTAAATTTACGACCAAAGTTGAAAGTCGTCTTGGTCTTGATCCAACACAACTGTTTTGCGTTTCTTGAACGGGGGTAAACCACGAAACTGCACTTTCCTTTTGTAGATTTTCGACCACTCCCAGCCTGAGGTACTAGTCCACCAATAGCTTCTCTACTACGCTTTGCCAGCGCTGTGTTAACATTATTTCCTTCCAGAACATCTTGAGCCACTTGGACCCCTGTTTGTAATGCCTTTTTGCCAAGCACTTTAGCGCCTTGCTGTAAATGAGGCATCGCCCAGCGAAACAGCCCTTTAAATATGGAACCTAAGCGATACCCCTGCTGAAATCGGGCATCCGTGAAAAGCCGGTAAATTACCTCCTTTTGCTTAGCTTGGTTTAAATAGTATTCTTCGTACAATTGTGATTTGGAGTATAAGTTTCTTCATCGCGTTTAAAAATTAGCGGATCTGCTCTGACAGAAATGAAGTGTAGGCAACACTTTACCAAGTTAAAATGCACTGATTCTCCTGTGTCGCACTTTATATAGTTTTCGATATGGTGACAGAACAATAGGAGGAGAAGGAGGAGGAGGAAGGAAAACAATAGAAATGTGGAGGAGGCGGGGAAAACAATAGAAATGTGGAGGAGGGAGGAGAAGGGAAAACAACAGAATTGAGGAGGAGGGGGAGGAGGAGGAGGAGGAGAAGAGGGAAAAAC
Organism: Platygyra sinensis; assembly: GCA_019787425.1. Lineage (NCBI taxonomy): Eukaryota > Metazoa > Cnidaria > Anthozoa > Scleractinia > Merulinidae > Platygyra > Platygyra sinensis. Next base: position 11,096 of record JAHPZR010053122.1, on the reverse strand, counting down.
AATAGAATTGAGGAGAGAAGAGAGGAGGAGGAGGAGGGAAAACAATAGAATTGAGGAGGAGGAGGAGGAGGAGGAGGAGGATGGAGGAGGAGAAGGAGGAGGAGGAGGAGGAGGAGGTGGTGGTCGAGGGACAATAATAGAATTGTGGTGATTGAAGGCTATATAAATGTGGAACATCATACACATTTTGTCAGTTTGCACTAAGCTTTGAGTGAGTTGACATGATTGGTCCTGTCCTGTTTGTCAAAAGAGTTTCTAGAAAAGATAATTTGCAAAGAGCATATGAACAGAAAACACAGTAATTCCAATTTTGCTCCAGTCATACCGATGGCTCAAGAAAAGTGTCAGCGGTTTCAGTTGGTTCATCCATTACTTGCATGGTTGCAGGGATGACCGGTTCGGGAAAACTGTCTGGGTACAATCACTGTTACAACAAGCTCAAACCGTGATCGATCAACCACCGGAGAGAATAATCTGGTGTTATTCACAGTGGCAAAACGCCTACACACAATTATTGATGATGATACCGAACAATCGAATTTGTCAAGGGGATCCCGGAATCTCTGGAAAATGATTCCTATTTAGATGTCAACATACGCAACCTGATTGTCATTGACGACCAAATGATTGAAGCCGGAAAAGATAATCGGATCGTGAACCTGTTTACTAAAGGATCGCATCACCGAAATCTGAGCGTTATTTACATTGTGCAAAATCTGTTCCATCAAGGCAAAGGCAACCGAAGCATCAGCTTAAACAGTCATTACTTGGTCCTTTTCAAGAATCCTCGGGATAAACTGCAAATTTTGACTCTAGCCAAACAAATGAATCCAAGTGAAACTGCTTGGTTTATCAAAGAGTACGAAGAGGCGGTGCGAAGACCATTTGGATATCTTTTTGTAGATCTCAAGCCAACGACTCCAGATAGATGTAGATTGAGAACAAATGTTTTACCCGGCGAAGAAAGATTCGACAAAGGATTCGAAGAGAATAGAATTTCTCAAGAACTTCTCCAGTACCTCAAACAACAAACTCTGATGGTGCCCCCGCCAATTTCGGAGATGCAACGCATTCAGAATAATATGGATAATCTCCT
>JAHPZR010053122.1:0-5000 GCA_019787425.1 Platygyra sinensis | reverse complement strand
GAGCAAAGCAACCTTTTTTAATGGTCTGAAAATATCACACGATTATATTATCCAACACCAAAAACAAGTTTCCCTTAGCAATTCATTAACGAACGAGTAACTTAATAGAATCCATTCTGGCTTGTATTTTATTCTCTAACAATTATAATAGTCACTTGATACAGTAATAATACTGGTGTGTTGTTTTGAAGTGTACATGCTTGATATTCAGTGTAGACTTCCCAACAAATGACTTTTTAGACATCTCTAAGTTTCAGCACAGCAAGCCTGGAGCTCACACCCTCTAGGACAAGATCAGAGTATTTGTATCAGTCTCTCTGAAATTCCCTGAAACATGGAGGAGAGAAGGGTCCAGGAAAGAAGACACCACTTAGCACTTTCCTGGTTGATTTAAAAAACATTTTTTTGGGTCATGATGAATTCCCAAATTCCTGAAACGCATTAAAAAAAAGAACATTCCACATCCTATGCCCCAAATTTTTGATGTAAAATCCTGTCAAGATATGTTGAATTTAGGGAATCCCACACCATAGTTTGGTCAAATTCCAGATCCTGACAATACCTTCCAGAGCCAGCTAAGTGAAATAAATAATCACTACTGACAAGGTGAAAGTAAACTCTGCGTATGAGCCAAGTGGCCCAGATCAGACCGGAGCTAACCTGGCTTCTTTAACATGAAGCGACTAGGAGTACTTCTACTGCCCCCTGGATGGGAGCGGTAGCAAGGTTGAGAGGGACTCAGAGAGTAAGGTGTCTTGACCAACAATACAACACAATGTCCTGGTTAGGGATCGAACCTAGGCTGCTTGATCTGGGGACAAGTGTACTAGGGAGGAGGCCATCGCACCTCCCACCACTGACAATGTGAAGGATAGTAAAAAACATAATGCAATGTATAGTCATCCAGTATACCTGGAACAATGCTCCCATATTAAACATTATTGAATATTTGAATGAAAATGATCATTGCAGAGCCTTGTGTGTATTGTCACAGAGCATCAGAGGCATGACCCAAATATATACCTACTTTGTACATATATAACAAAAGTAGCTATCTTTGTTCAGAGAATGAAAAAGAGTTAACAAAAAGTAAAAGTGCTATAAAATTAGAGGAATCCAGAGGCATGGCAGTGGTTCAAACCAAAGACCCTTAGACAGTCAAAGGAAAATGGATATTTTCCTGGTATATATTTTAGGTAACAGCCTATGAAACATAGCTATGACAAAATCACTTGGTTTCAGTATTTTCCATTTGATCAAGAGTTATGACTGACATACAGCTACTTGACAAAGAATGTCCTTAAGTGAGGCAGAAGAATATTTTCAGTTGGATGTGGAAGCTTAGTTAGGGAGGAGTTTTGAAACAGCCTGTGGGAAATTCAAATACTTACGACTCAAGATCCATTAGTTTATAGATGATGGCAAAATGGTCTCTTTTTTGGTAACAGGGTAACAAAGAATCAAACTACCATTAGGCATTTCTTCTCCACAGGCCAGCTGCCAATCTTCCAGCCCGGTGGAATTATGCTATAATTGTCGATCTTTTATTATATATTTGGATGAAGAATGCTCCACTAAATTTTTTATGCACATTGAAATAATTTTGAAAGACAATATAGTGCAGTTTGATAATTTATATCGTGTTTTTATAAATTAAATGGCTAACAAATAGCCTTACATTTGCACAATAACAGCAAATAAATTATTATTGTACTACAGAGCCAGCAAGAAATATTTAATGGCAAATAAATTGTTATTTTTGTGAAAAGTACCAGCCTCTCAAAAGAAACCCACACACGCACTGGTCGTTATTCACGAAAAATGTTTCAAGAAACTAATATCCGACATAGGTTGCGTTAAAAATAACTTTAATAAGATAATTTAGACCTAAGCTTGATTTAACATAAGCTTAAACCTAACCAAATACGAAATGCTAACAAGATTATAAACTAACTTGCACTCGTGAGTTAGACTTAGATCACCAATTCGTTTTTAGCGGAGCTCCGGCGGCCACCAAGCGGAGCCCCATAACCATATAGGAAAGAAAAGGAAAGCCATGAGTTGATTTTCTCATGGTTATCATGGCTAGCGGCATTGCTCGTGGGCGCGCACGATGACGACGACGACGACGGAGTCGCGCAACATGGCGGCCATACTCCAAATAATAGGTTGTCAGAGATATGCAGCCTTGATTTACCGTGTAAGTCTTTGAAATTGAACATCCAAGTTATGATCAATTGACACCTGTTAAAACAAGGTATCCGTTGATCAGTATCACGTGGCCATATCGCGGGCTCAAGTCTACAACGCATCGAGGTCACGCGTTTTTCCGAAGTTGACCGCTGACCAAATAATGGTTTTTGATTTGATCGCTGGCTCAAGTCAGGTTAACTTGTTCAAAAAAGGGCAGGATTGTTCGGAAGCCGGTTAACGCAAGCCCCGGATTAAAATTTATTCAAATTATAACTTTTTTCCTCTATAGAATTGTTTTTTGCGATTATGAAACTCAAACATGTCAAAACAGAAAGCCAAACAATAAACAGAAAACCTCACCGCAAAGTTGCAAATTAAACTCAAATCAAAATTCTCCTTTTTTTCCGGGTTAGCATAATCGGGCACTGAACAACCTGGCCAAGGAGCTACGCTTTTAGGCTGGCCTAAATCTACATATTAGCCTGTTTTTAACCACTCGGCAGTTTCGAAGATCCTACTCTATTTTATGAGATGTAAACAAACTGAGAAATTAATTGGCGAAATAAACCAATCCGTTGGCGAACCGACAATAAGGAAGTTGGCTGACAAAATTCTAGCGGGAACGAAGGCGAATTGAAACGGCGCAAGTCCGATTCACTGCGAGCTAATGAGAAGCTTGCCGTCTCACAGCAACAAAGAAAACCTTATCACTTCGACGAGTAATCTATTGTTAATCAACTTACGGATTTGGAAAAAGATCCCCTGTACTTTACAGCGCAATACACGGCCTAAAGCGCATTATTTTAACGACAAAGTTTCAAGAAACAGTGGACTTGACGCCATGAACGCCACTAACAACTAACAGGTCACGTGACAATCGACGGTTGATAATATAGTTTATTCGCAATGCATTATGGGAGGGCCTTCCAGCCCCCCTGGGGGTCCCCGGAAGTCAGAAATACTACAAGTTGATTAACAGATTCGAAGCGGAAGTGATAGAGTCGCTTGTTCTGATTGGTCAGTTTTTTATACCGGAAGTGTGGTGATTGTATTCCGGAAATAGAATGCTACCACAAGGCCAGGGCCAAGGCCAAGGTCAAGGCCTAGCCCAAGGCCAGATCCGCTTCATGACGCCACAGTGGCGGGAAGAGTTCAACAACTTTTAATTTAGAAAAATTCAGAAATTTCACGGCTGTTCTGTTAAGAAATTTCTTCCTCCTCTCAACATGAGGCAGGAGAAGATTTTGCCAATGTCAATAAACTGTAAGGTAATTTTGTGATTTGAGACGGCGAGGTTTTCGTTATTTGACGTCTTTTTCGGTCCTGCGATTCAGATCAGCTTAAAAATTATGTCGCCGTTCGTTTGCCTCTAGCGGTTTGACTCACTGTCAAAAGAGAAGTGCTGGATGTCGTTTGGCTGGCCACAATACCTTTAGTTGCTGGGCGGCCGGTAGTGGCGTGGATAGTTAAGAGATTGGCTGCTACTGTCGATGGTAGAGGGAAGTCCTTTCTCAAAGCAAATTTCTGAGTGTAAGACCAAAACGTTTTTAAGAAATAAGCACGACTGCCGACTCATTGTTAATTCCTACATATTACACAGCTGAATTATTTTTCAAAACATTTGCAACATCAATTTATGCATGTATATTTTCTTGATACAAGATTATCCCACGTGATATGATTTTTATTTTATTTTGTGTAGTTGTATTATTATTGTTCTTTATAACTATTTTAATTATAAACCTTGTTCTTGTATAGTATACACGTAATTCAGTCTTCGGACTGCGAGGTGTTCTTTTTAAATAAACGATTTATACTCAAAAAGGAAGCCATTGTTCATTGGTCCACCTTGTTGCAACGCTGTGTATGCGCGTCAAGAAACCCGCATTTTGACTTCCGATCTCTTCTTCACATCTTACGGACATGCTACGAAAAAAGTGAGAGTTTCATCCCTTGTCACTTTATTATTTTGGTGAGTGATCGGATCCTTGTGAGAAATTTGCGAGTCCCAGACTTCCGTTATCTTGGTTCCAGATCTCGCACTAACAGACCGCGCGCATACTAAAAATTCAAAATGGCGGCCACAAAACACAAAACACACGCGATAACGCTAATTTGATGTTTTATTCATATTCTAAACGGATGCCAGGGCTCCCTGTGCCAAGTCAAGCACATCTCTGCGTAATTTTTCAGGCGAGTTATGGTCGAGCCATTGCTTCTGTGTTCCCCTGTTGAGATTAAATTCACCTGATATAAAGGGAAAAATTTAATGTTCGGGTTCCACTCGCCAAGTTCCAATTCGATCCTGGAACGCACGGACACGAGAAATTTTCAATACTGCACGAGGCGAAGCTGAGTGCAGTATTGAAAATTTCGAGTTCATTGTACGGTAAGCAAGTGCGTGTATTTGAAAAACAAAACACGAACTAAAAGTCTCTAACCCTTTTAATATTCAATTTGAGTTCACTGCTGGGCGATAGACTAAAATGGCTTCCCACCCGACTTGTTTGAATGAGAAAACAATGAACTAAAGAAAAGTTTTGCTCAAATAGACAAACTCCAAGTGGCTTGCGTTTTGTGTTTTCCGGGATGGCAGCGTCAATTATTTCAGTAATTTTTTCCTCCTCAACCTCGGAAAAATCTTGAACTTGAAAGCCATGTTCGTTTGAAGTTGAAGAAACACTGCACAGTTTTTATGCGTTATTGGAATAACGCACTCTGTCACTTTGATGTCGCCAGGTAACGGCAACTCACGTGATCAATTTTAACCAATGACGCGTGCGGATTTTAGACAGTGAACGAAGATG
>JAHPZR010053121.1:0-11651 GCA_019787425.1 Platygyra sinensis | reverse complement strand
GATGTCTTGCCAGTGTGTGGTTACACTGTCTACTTTTATAGATCCCGTTTTTGCCTATCCACCAATAACAGCATATGCATAACATTTATCTTCAAAGGAACACAATCATGAGAGTGGCTTTTAAGAGACAATTATTTTATTTATTTATTTATTTATTTTATTTTCAATTAATTAATGTATTTAAAACAAATGAAGAATTTAAATATCTACAAACCCGCTTGTAGCATAGCTAATCTAGGCGGGTTGTACTAATTACAGTCATATTAACCGAGCAAAAAGTGATTTAAAAACAGCTACTAAATAAATAAACATACACACACATTAATAGTGTCAAATTAAAATCCAAAAAAAAAATCTACAAACCCGCTTGTAGCATAGCTAATCTAGGCGGGTTGTACTAATTACAGTCATATTAACCGAGCAAAAAGTGATTTAAAAACAGCTACTAAAAAAATAAACATACACACACATTAATAGTGTCATTTAGAATCCAAAAGATATATTCGCATCAGTGATAACCAAGAAGCAGTGTAATCTTGTTAGAAATTACAGAACTATTAATACTATTAAACTGAAGCTTTCAAATAGGTGTACACAGAATTATACATGTAATAATTTCTGAGACTGAAATTTTACCCTTATGTTTCACAAAAATCTCAGAAAAATAATCAGAAAGAATTGCTTTCTTTTTAACCAAGAATCGTCTTAGATTTTTAATTACGGTGGCGTGATGGGATCATTTCGTGTATCAGTGAAGATACTAGGGAGCTTAAGCAACCACGATAAAAAGGACTACGACGATGTCAAGTAATCACGGAGGGTCTGGAAGAAGGACGTCATTTTTGGTGGGAAAATGAAACTTAAGCAGCGAAAGCTTAAGGACGATGACGTCTGAAATCTTGTTTATTCTTGCTTTGTCAGTTTAAGAAATGACATCATTCAGACACGTCCAAAATATTCTTCTCAGTCATGGATCAAATTTCATTGAAGATGAGGAGTTTTGATACTTTACGAATTTTTTGAGCCAAGAAGTCCGGACTTCCCTCACGAAGTTTATGCCAAATTCGACCTAGATGAGATGGCCGAGTCTGAGAGTCTCTCGGAGTTTCGATTCAGGAAAAGGGACATTATCTCGTCGGCAGAAATTTTGGACATTCCGGAAAGCATACGATGTGAGCAAAGATCGATTTGTGGTGGAAGAGAGGGGCTTTGTATGCTGCTTAGGCGGTTATCATATCTTTGCAGATATAGAGACATGATTCAGCGATTCGCGAAGCCAGTCCCTTTATTCAGCATGGTTACGAACATCTTGATTGATCACATATATGCTATCCATGGTCGACGGCTTACCCAGTGGAATCTTGACATTTTGAGTCCCGATCATCTTGAGATGTACACGGCAGCGATCACGTCAAGAGGTTCACATTTAGAGAACTGTTTTGGATTTATCAATGACACCATTCCGCCAATCGCTCGACCAGGAGAGAATCAGTGGGTTGTTTACAATGGACACAAGCAGGTCCATGCCCTAAAGTTCCAGTCCATTGTTTTACCAAATGGTTTAATTGGAAACATGTACGGTCTAGTAGGTGAGAAGTACATGTAAAGTCATGTGGCTGTATTTGTTTTTAATTTCCTGTGAAATTAATTTGGTCCCATTATTATTTTTCTCGTCTGCTTTTTTCAGAAGGCAGAAAACATGACGCATCCATGCTCTCAGATTCAGGACTGATGCGAAACCTCCAGCAGCACGCACATGGTGGTCAGCCAATGTGCCTTTACGGCGATCTTGCCTATCCGCTAAGGGTACACCTTCAGGGCCCTTTCAGATTTGGAGTTTTAAGGACGTTCGCGCCCAAAAACTTCCCACGTACAGATTTTTTTAAAACTTTGACTGCAGGTAGAAAATGATAAGATTAGATGAAAAACGTAAAAAAAGGGGGTCACCGAATTCGTTTTGAAGATAAGGCGCATCACAGATCATAGCATTTCTAGGATTTCCAGCCACTGAGGCGATTCTGGCCGGATTCATTATACTATCGACATATATTTAAGTTGAAGAATCATATCTAAGTTATGTGTGTTTAACACAGCATATATAGGCCTATTTGATAGATCTTTGCTACATATGCCATTAAATCAGCTAGAATTAGCCTTAAAAAAATACAACTTCTAAGTTACGCACACCTATATCCATGTACCAATTCGACCCCACTTGAATAGTATATGAGAAATAATTAAAACTTCCCACGTACAGATTTTGTTTGTTTTTTAGTACAATGGAAAGAATCAGAAAAGGAAGTGATCTGCCGAAAAAAAAGTGGGGGTCACCAAGCATCCAACAAAAATACTCGCACACAAAGTGAACGCAAAGGTCATCAGCCCTATATTTTGTTGAGTTTTCGAATTCGTGCGCGCGCTTGAAAATGACGTGGCACGCGCGTGACCAATGAATAGCGTGCGCACTAGAGATGCGAGGTAGCAATGGGCGCGAACGTCCTTAAGCGTGGAAATGAAAACCTACAATACATCAATGAGTATAGTAAGGTCTTCTGTGGAATGGCTATTTGGGGACATAGTCAATTATTTCAAGTTTTTGAACTTGAAAAATTTAAAACTTGGACTTAGTAGCATTGACAAAGTATATTGTTTCTGCTCCTCTCCAAAATGCCCAAGCCTGTCTGTATGGCATCAACACATCTTCCATTTTTGACCTTGATCCACCATCATTAGAAGAGTATTTCTCCTAGTTAAATCAACGAAAAGTTTATTTTTGTTTCATACAAAACTGTTTTTACATCGAAAAGAGAGCAAGTAACAATAGTCTCCAGCAAATGTATTAAACACGGAGCGATCCTATAAAAGGCAAGGACACGCCCCCTTGAAGCACTTTGTTGGCTTTCCTGTGCAATGGTGAAAGCCAGAATAACGGTCGCATATAGAAGTCGTGGAGAAATAGCGTTTTTTTCCTCAAACCAATGGAGTCATTTACGTAGAATAATATAGGGTAAATGATAAAAATACAGTGAAAATAAAACTTATATTAACACTTTAGATGATGGCTTTCGAAGACCAAAAACGATGAATTATCTTTGTCGTCGCTGCACGTGGAACATTCAAATTTTCCCGCTAACTAAAATAACGAAGCTGATGCCTGCGAGCTATCTGTTTCCATTTATCTCAGCAAGCTGAGAAGGAAACGAAATCTCGTAAGAGGTGATTTTGGTTAGCCTGTGAACACAGACGGATTTTGGTGGGATATTTAAAATTATTTAAGTTTGTGAGCGTTATGATGGTGCAAGCAAAATGCGAATTGAACAACGCTAACTTATTCCTCAAACTGTTCCATATTCAGAGCGGAAAAGAAATTGAAACAACAAGTGCTACGAAGAAACAACAGAACTTGAAAAATGGCAAAGTGAGATTTCGCCTGAATGTTGACGTTAGAAAGAAAATGGAAGACTCAAGGCTGTATGCTATAAAACAACTGATTACGTTCGTAAAAGGTCGACGTAATTATAGCTGCAAGAGTACAACAGCAGCTAATGTTGACGTTACGGAATCTCTTTTGGATAACTGACTGAAGAATAACCATATTACCGTAAATAAAATATATTACCTTCACAGTCGGTTTGTATTTTTTCATGAATTTTAGTTTTCAAATTTATTTCTCAACCGCAGAAAACCGGCAAAAAAACAGAATCCTGTGGCAACTCGCTAAAATTAGACTTCAGTGAATAAGCCAATCAAATGGGAGCATTGGCCGTCCATTGGGATTTGTGAATGACAGGCTGAGCACCTCAGCCTTGTTATATAGGATCGCTCCGTGTTTAAGAAAGAGTTTAACACAACTGAGAGATTTCCGACAAAATATAAAATACAGATGTAATCTGTATAAAATGTATCTAATAAATGTATTGATCAGAATATACTTAACAAATAAAGAAGCCTTAGCCATGTATTACACTGTGATAAAACACGATGGTCACTTGAGAACATGAGGGAAATGTAGAAAACACGAGTCGCAGGCTCGTGTTTTCTACATTTCTCGAGTGTTCTCAAATGACAGAAGTGTTTTATCACAGTGTAATACACGGCTTAGGCTTCTTTATTTGCTTTAAAATATAGATTTGACACGCGCAAAACAATAAAACACGCTTTTACTATGTTTTATACTCTGATAAAACATGGGTTTTTGACCAATAAGAGTGTGCGCAGGGTCCTTCTTTATTTTAATAATATATTTAAATATATGCAACATTTCCTGATGAGGCGTACAATACTAAACTCGACTGTTCATCGACTGGCTAACTACCTGGAAAAATTATTTTTCCATAAAGGTTAACAATGATTGCGACTGTTGCTGCTGTTGATTTAACAGGGCCATCATCATTTGTTGCTGCTGTTGTTGTTGTTGAAGCATAGTGGAGATCAAATTTTCTTGATTTTTGTTCTTTTCCTTTTCCCTCTCCATCAAGTTTTCCTGTTCCTTCTTCCTCAGTTCCAATTCTTGCTCCTTCAAAGCAATCTCTTTAGCAGCCCTTTCCTTTAAATACTCAACAGCATCCGCTGTGCTCCGGCGACTCTTCTTTTTTGGAGCTTCTGATTCATAACCTCCCTTCTTTCTTTTAGCAGTTTGTTCCATACTTTCCAGCGCTTGCTTACGCATATCTTCGGCTGCTGTCTTGTCATTCTCACCTATTTTTTGCTTATTTCCATTATCGCTCTCCATCTCTCTTTGGCAGCCTTTAATCCCTCTCTAGAACTTCCTCTAGAAGGACATCAAGCTCCGAAGTTTCCACATAAATACCATGAGAGCTTTTCTCCTCCATCTTCAACTTAGCTTGCATTCTCTTAGTTAGTAAGTTATACCTGTCACGCTCAGACCACGCGGTAACTCTGAACTTTAGGGATGGCATTGCGTTTAAATTCTCTGTTAGTGCTTCACATTCCTGGCCTCTTTTGGTACTTCTCATTTTAAAACGGTATGGTTCATCTACGAGGCTAGGACTTCCCGGCAATAGCTATGTCGTGATCATTATTCCACACAAAGTTAGGATTTCTGCCAAAGTAGAAATAAAAAGATTTCACATTTTATAGTGCTAGAATTCTGTAGAATTGTAATGTTTGGCTGTAAAACGGTATCTAATTTTGCGGAGAAATGTCCATCAATATATCGAAAAGTTCGAGAGTTGTTTGTTCAATTCTTGAACATCGATCTTTAAGGAAATATTAAACTCCAGCTTTATTTACAACAATTTATGCACGGCAAAAATTATAATTAAAAATATTAAATTTTTACCGGAGTTATGTGAGATATAAACAAGCCTATATATTTTGTTCTACATTTAATGCTCCTTCCTTTAGCGAGCAAACGACGTAAGTCTGTCTATTTAATTAATTCTACCTAGCGATCAGATAGCAGTCGTCGTGCTTCACGCAAGAATACTATTTTTTTCCTGCGTGATTTTGTCGGAATAATTTTTATGGCTTCAAATCTATATCAAACATTTCGAAAATAGATTCACAACACACCGATCTGAAGAATTCTTCGCTGTTTTAAAGCATCTCGATTGAAGAACAGCAAAACCCAAGAATATTGTAGTGGCAACAATCTGGCAGTTTCAAACACACAGCTTTTGACTGAACGCAGATGTATATTTTACTGCCACTTGAAACTTTTCATTCAATAAAATGATAAACAGCGCACATTCAGAAAATATACTCAAATAAACTTGAGGACGTTCACGCTAATTGTTTCTGCGCATCCTTACTGCGCACACAAATTCACATGCCACGTTATCCATCGAGCGTGCGTGCTAAGTACTAAAATGAACAATGATAGGGCAGATGGCCATTGCTAGAGCTTTGATTGGATTTAACGATCTTGGATGTTCGGTGACCCCTGCTTTTCTTTTCAGAAACAGATTTAAGTTACAATTATTTCCACATTGTCCAAAAATGAACAAAAAGTCAATGTTGGAAGTTGAAAAAATTTCGAGATTTCTGTCCACGGGACATGGAATCCTGCCATCTTACGGCTGCAAGGTGCGTGAAACTATGGTCGCTAAATGCGAACTTGTTCTTTGAGGAACTTCATCAGTTGACTAAATTTGCTTAATAGGTGCATGTAAACCATATGTGGCAGAGAAAACTTTTCTTCAAAGCTCTAATTGCAATATTTTGGGACTTGCAGCCACTGTGGTCTTCTCTAGCAAAGTCCGATTTACTCACATTTAGGTGTTTCTCCGGGCATGTTCTCTCGTCGGTGACCCCTCCAATTTTTTTACATTTCTGACATCACTAACTCACCATCTTTCAATGGTAAAATTTTCAGAAAAAAGTCAATGAAAAATTTCGCGCGAACGTCCTTGAGCTTATGTGGTTGCTTTCTCCACTTGACTTGACATCTGTTGTGCGGAGGAAAGTAAATGGGTTAATGGGTTTTAGATTTCTATATCTGTTAAGAAAACTGAACAGGGAGCTAGGTTTAAAATCAATCGAAGAAGAGAATAAAACTCCAACCGGCCATAGACTGTCAAAAAACGACAATAAACACACGCCATTTAATAAGAAAAACTCCTTTGAAGTTCAGAAGTTCACGACGACGTGAAACAGGTCCTCCTCAAGTCGTCGACGACAAGACGACGGAATTCTTGGTTCGCGCTTGCGTAGCAAAGTTCACATTACTTTTGGTCGTCGTCGTCCTCCGGTCGTCGTCGCGGTTGCGTAAGCTCCCTACTATCATAAGTTTAAGACTCCGTTCTCCAAAAATGTAGCAAGATTCTCCATCCCATATTTCCAAAGATGAGCAGTGCATGTATGAACATGTTTCAAAGTACATCTTAGATTTTAATCTGCAGGTGTCGACATGCACTACTGGGAAATATGGCTTCTACTTTTTGAAAAGGTTTAACCCTCTGGTGACGACTCTTGCAAATATCGTTCCAAATCGACCGATGACGTATTTGCCGCTAAGACAATGGAAATTTTACTTAGCTTTGCCATTTAATGTTGGTCCAATATTAGCCTATGGTCTTCGCTAATCTGAAAGTTTTCAACCATAATTTTGTCAATTTTCAAGATATTTGACTCAAATTTTCAGAGGAGTTGCAGTATGTATTACACTTGAACTTTCTCTTCCACAGTTTTAAATAAAATGCAAAGAAATGCATAAATTAGACATTTTCTTTAAAAAATGGCATTGCGTTACATTTTAATGGCAATTAATTACTGCTGATCAACTAATCAACACTAATGAAAAGTAAACTAATGACATATTCTTGGAAGTCCACTTATTTAGCTTCAAAATAAGATGTTGCACGGCAAAATTGGTTAAACGCAAAAGAATGGTCCAATTTAAAGTAAACAAGTCAAAAAGGGCTTTTTTGCGGTCAGTCACCAAAGGGTTAAAGTTGGTTAACCTTTGTAAGAGCTTCAATATAACTGAATAAAGGAGAAAAATGTATGTGACTGGGTTTCTTCAAGGAGGAACCATGTAACTGAAAATTAATCTCCCTTTTAAACATTTGCACACTTGTCTTTCCTCAGATAGCTTCAGGTTGTTCAAGAAAGGTGTTTCTGTGTTGTTGCTTAGTCATAAAGTTCAGTCAGTTCATGTGTACAGTTTTAATTAAGGCTTATTTTCAGTATCTTTGGCTAAGGGAAGACAAACAGTAAGCAACACCCCCACGTGAACTAATCTTTGGAGGAAACTGAATAAATAGGGGATACTGCATGAAATAGAATTGAACTAAATATGATAGACAACATTTGATAATAATGATAATATATTAATAATAATTATAGTAATAATTATAATGTAATAGTAAGTAATAGTAATAGTAGTAATAGTAATAATAATAATAATAATAATAGTAATATAATAGTAATAATAATAGAATAATAATAAAAGATATTGGTGGCTATGTAGATACCAACAATCGCCATCGATAACACCCAGAACATGGAACATCCGGAACATCGTGGAACATCAAATAATTAGGCGAAAAATATGTAAAATTAAATTTTCAACAAAAAAAGTAAACAAAAATAAACTGGTATCAGCTCAAAATGTGAGAAAGATATTTTGGGGTGTAGGGGAGTCGGTAGCGGAGGGATAGGGAACGAAGGCTATTCCTTCAATTGACCACGATAAGTGCAGGCTCTTTCCCACCGATTGCGTTACGTGATCACCATGACCTTACAGCACTCTGTTTTTCAGCACAAACACTGTTGATCTCCAGTTTCTTTAACATGTGAGGTGTTCCTAGGAGCATAATCAGTTGCTTGTTAAATTATCATCTCAGTTTTCACGCTGTCCGCTAGGAACTCCTGGCACTATGACCCAGCAAGTGCAGCAAGTTATTAATAAACTAGAAGCAATCAAAGATTAGAACAGTGCGTTCACTCTGTTCTAAGGTTGATGGAATGTCAATTAACGATCTGCACATGAAGTTGAACCAGCGATGGATAAAAAGATTTAAGCCTGTGGCAAAAATAATTAAGTCTAGCTTGTACTGGACAAAACATTTCCCAGGAAAGACATTTGAACTGTCACCTTGCAAGCAGAGCCTTTTCTTATGGTACATATGGCCACACTTAGAATTTAATTTCAGATCGACAACACTTGTAACAAATATTTCTTAAGACAATAAAATTTTTTGACCAGCGACCCTGCAAAACAGTGCACCGCCGAAGTTTTTTAAACTTATGTTTGTATATGTTTACTCTGTCATCAGAGCTCAAGCAGTCCGAAATAGTTTAGACAAAACATGTTCTGGACGATTTCGCGTAGTTTCAAGTGTTAAGGTTGCAAGCCCTCACTCATTGCAGTCATTTTCTATTTTCTTTATAGTTTTGCTTTGGTTTTTATTTTCCCGGATGATACCAGTTTGTTTTTGTTTAATTTAATTTGTAAAAATTTGATTTTACATATATTTTTTTCATAATTATGATAACTATTCCATGTTCCGGAATGTTCCATGTTCCAGGTTTTATCGACGTCCATCGACAATAAAGTAGACTATGTATTCTTTTAAATTTGTCTCAGTTTGTTTCATTTTATTGCAAAATCACTGAATTAACATGATTGGTTGCAAGAATGTTTGATTAGTTAGCCCTGCCCTGTGATGATGAAGTTTTGAGTTAAATGTTTTAGAGCTGACCCAGAGAGAGCAGTTGAGATGCAGCTCCTGAACCTTGAGGTGGATGAGTGGGAGATTGCAATTGACCGTTTACAACTTCAAGAGGTCATTGGCTGGGGGGCATTTGGAGCAGTCTGGAAGGCACTTTTGAATGAACCCGATGGAAAACCTGGAAATCGGGCAGTTGCTGCAAAATGTTTTACACGTAAGATCATGTAGCAGTAGCAAGACAAACTCAGACACAGTGCAAACCCACTTATGGTCACCTCCTTATAAAGATTATGGTCAATTTTTTGTCTTGGCAAAATACCCATACACTTTCTTACTAGAAAACACCATTAATATAGGCGCCCCTTTAATACGGCTAATGGCGTCATTCTGAAATCCCAAACAATCGATATATTTTGTTATTTGCGGGCCTTGAGGTCCATATTGAGAAAAAACTGTGTCCTAGGTCTTGAGTATGGCCCAGGACCGCAGGCTGAGAGTGGTACTAAAGACGGAGGGTGCGAGATGGATAGATGGGAAAATTCCACCCACTTCCAGAGCCATTCAGATTGCAGAAGTAACTTAGAAGAAACATGCAACCTCGATATGCGTGGTCATGTGATACTGGTCAGCATATACCTTGTTTTGACAGCAGTCACATGATCATCACATAGATGTTCCATATATGTATGCCAAGACTGCATGCCTAGGTTGACCTATTTCCTGGAGTATGGCTGCCATGCTGTGCACCATCATCGTGGGTTGTAAGGAGTACACACTTGCAATCCATGTAGCTAGCCATTTTGACCATGAAAAAAAAGGGATGCATGGTTTTCTATTTCTATGCATGCATGTGGTTCCATTCCTATGGTTGTATGGTGCTTTGCTTGACACACCTTCAGGCTGCCAGAGCTCTGCTATTAAATTTAACTGCCTCTGACCACAGGCTTACTATCCTCTGTGTGGTCAAAGGTCCCCAAGGTACTCAAAAATTGGTTGTAACTGCTATACAATAAAAACCCACTTGTGACAATCTACATTTTTGGAAATCTAGCACGATAAGTTCTTGCAGTGAATATACATGTATACACGCCACCATCTTCACCAGCGTGTTGAAGAACACAAAATTTTTTTCTTCTTCTTCATCGATTGGCAAGCATTTTTGTGGCAAACCTTCTTTGGCTTCAAAAGTTCTTACAATGTGCAATCAGACTGATTGTGTGCTAAGGTTATTAATTAGCTTTTAATTATTTTTTTCTTTGTGTGGTTTTATTGTCCGTTTATTTCTTACATATATTATGCTTATATATATATTTATATAATAACCCAAGTTATTCTCGCATTTTGATTGGTTCTCGCCTATGATCTATTAGAGGACAGATGCACGATTGACGTCATCGTTACAAAGTTTATTCCTCTGCCGTTTTAAAATGGCGGAAAGTTTTGAGAAATAAGACAATATTTTACGTGACTGGGTAAAGGATAGGTACAAAAAAGTCTTGCTTAGGCATTGATCAGGTTCGAGAAGCCAGAAGAAGAAAGATAAAGCCGTTTCTTTTAGAAAATGATCCAGAAAAAATTCTCGAGCAGCCTCAGTCGGCAGTCGAGCGAGTCGGCTAGTCACTAAACTACGCACAAAATTGGTCTCGGTAAGCCGAGAACCATTTTTTATCTCGAATTTAACAAACTCAATAAACAAAATGTTTCTGAGATTAATTTATTTAAAAAATTCAACTTGTCCAAATGTCAAAACAACTGTTGACACACTGATTGATGTCAGAAATAAAACTTCATAAAATCAGATGAAATAAAATTGCTTTCCTTGCTTTCCGATGCGAATGTTCTTGTCCGTTTCAGGGCACAGCAGCGAGTTAAGTATAGCTAACCACAGCTCAAGGCCGACAGTATCGCAGCTAAAATGTGTCTCCGACTCTATATCAAACTGATTGGAGAATCGCCAACCACAGAAGACAAAAATCTCCACCGTCATTCACGACGCTCCTTTCATTCAAAACGCGAATCAAATGGCCTCTAGGTTAACCGCAACCACAAGTTTTGCGAGGGTATTTTTTCAACTCCTGCAATTTTCAAGGCAACGTCCAAGCTTTTTGGCTCACAGGGCTGCTCCGATGACAAAAACTGACTTGATTTTTCCAGCATTTTCTTCAAGATTTGTAGATTTCGCAGTTCAATTCTTCTTTCGCTGTAAGTTTTCATTTCACGAGAAGCGACGCTCTAGTCAGGTTTGACAGTGGCGTGATTTTTCTCGACCAGTCACAATTCTTTCATACGCATAGCAACCAATGAAATTGCTTCATTTTGTATAGATCATAGATCACGTTAGATGGCTTTTTTTTCGTCTTCGCTAAAGTGGGCAAAGGCGGGGCAAAAGCCGGCTTTCGCGTTATGTTGAAATATTTTGAAACAAAAAAGGCTTTTCGTTATAATATAAAACAAATAGATTCCATGTTGCCGTGCGTCTGATTCAGTAATAGATCACAGAAGACGCCAAAATGT
>JAHPZR010053120.1:0-13103 GCA_019787425.1 Platygyra sinensis | reverse complement strand
CAATATCTACAAATTTTCTGCAATACCTACAGATTTTCTGCAATACTTGCAATTGTATAACACATGCATCGTTCATCAGTTTTTCTATTTCCGTTGTTGTTAATGGTGCTCTCTGCGCGCTTAAGAATTTACCCCAACTTCACAAGGAGTCAACCACGCGCAAATTATGCCACATCGATGCTATTACTTTCAAAAACCATTTACTCGTGCTGGTAGTAGAAGACATCTCGAGAGGTGTTCTTGTTGGAAGCGACTTGAAAATGGTCACATCCCAAATCACCAGCAGCAACACAAGTGGATGCTCCAAAGATTACATTTCCTACTGAAAAGCAGAATGGGTTCCTGAATGGAATTGCGTTTCGGTTACAGGAAGCGAAATTACAACACACAAGAGCCAAGGATTAAAACGTTCAAGAAGTGAAATACCTCTATCAGTGCAGAAAGAGAAACATAATTGTCAAAGAAAAAAACACGAGAGGAATTGCCAGAGATCACATTTCCTCCCGAAAACAACCCTGGGATACCTAGTAGAATAGAGAGGAGTAAAGCATTTCGGCTTAAGACAACCTTTAGTATCTTGATTGTGGGTCTCACTGGCTGCGGAAAGACTTGTTTTACCGAGTCGTTACTCCTGGATAATTTGGAAGAATTGTTTGTGAACCCTCCGCCAACGATTTGTTATTGCTACGGGGCATGGCAAGACGGCTTCCGAACGATCTGATGGCAGAAGGAGTTGAGACAAAGCGTTACTAGCCTTATTCACCAAACATTCACATCACCAAAATATCATCGTTTTGTACTTGTGCCAAGAAATGTTTCCACCGGGGAAATACGCCAAGAGTGTTTCAAGGAACGCCCACTACGTCATAGCCTTCAAGAATCCAAGAGATCAGTTAGGCATCAGGAATTTACTGCTTCAAGCTTTTTCCCACTTACTGGCAAGATGTGATGGAAATGTATCAAAAAGTGATTAAACGACCAATCGGGTACATGGTTCTGGATTCACATCCCGCAAGTGATGACAGAATAAGTGTGTTAAGTCACCTCTTGACGCATGAAGGATTCCTACGCTGCTACCTAACAATGATGAAAACGTAGAAGAAAAAAGAGGAGGAAAGTAGTAGCTCCGAAGAAGAACCTGAAGAAGAAGAAGAAGAAGAAGAAGAAGAAGAAGAAGAAGAGAAAGAAGAAGAAGAGAAAGAAGAACAGGACGAAGAGGAGGAAAGTATTAGCTCCGAAGAAGAAGAAGAAATGGACGACGATGAACCACATCCGTGGAAGCCATTACGTGAAAAAGTCGGGGAAGATATGAAAGAAACCTACCTGAAAGAAGTGCAACAGTTCCTGGATAGGGGAAAACCCACGACTATGCGGAGATTGCCTCTTTCAATACCCTATTACCTGTAAGTAGAAGAAGACTATGGAAGACTTACCTAGAGTGTCTAAAATGGACTCATCGTATCAAATTCGACGCAATATACCGTAAAGTCATGAAGACTCTTCGACGCTTTATTGAGGAAGATGACATGGATTTTGACGAGGCATCCGAGTCAGCAATAGCAAAACGGAAATTCCTGGTAAACAGAGTCATGCAAAAGAAACCACTACCCGATGAGTCGGATGACGATAAAGGAGAAGAAAATGATATCTTAGTGACTGAAACCTGAATTAGCCACGTGACTCTTATAAGAGTGTGGTTTTCTAACGTTTTTAGTCATTATTTGTAAGACGTCGCACAAGATGAGTTGCTCCAGTCATGTACCGGAGAATGACCATAAGGTTACCTGTTAAAAGGTCTACGATAAAATATATTTTGCAGAGAACAAAGAGCGAATCCTAGCTGGGCAAAAACAATGGCGAACAAAGAACGTCGAGATTCTCAAAACCCGTCGTAAAAGATGGCATGAAATTAACAAGGAACGACTCGTCAGCAGCAAGAGAGCCTATTGTCAACAGAACAAGGAACACATCAGAAATTACCGAAGAAAATACCGTAAAAACAACAGGGAATGGTTAAACGAATATTGGAGAAGTTATTATGCCAAGAATAAGGAACAGATCAACCAAAGACTTCGTAACAGAAGGCAAAGAAAAACAGACAAGAATATCATGCCTTTGAGGGTATGGGACCAGGAGTCTAAGAAACTGGAGACAAGTCTCTCAGTGAAGATCTGATAACAATCTGATCTGAAACCCATCAAGGAGTGTTGTTGAGGAACTTTGTTGAAGAGACAGTCTTTTAAGTCTCGATGTTTGATTTCTCGATCCTTAACTTTCTTCTTCACCTCTTTAGCTGTCTTCTTCTCCTTCCCACTATCCATCAAGAAGCTGTACATTATAGCTCTTAAACCAATAAACTCTCGAAGGGTTTCTCCTACCGTCTCATCCTTAAATTTTCCAGTGACTTCCTTATTGGTACTTGAATGGCAGCAGATGATCTTGAGGGTAGTCAGAATTACCAAAGAGGTCTTGATCCTCTTGCATGTCCTTGTAGACATCCTCCGTTTGGATATGATTGCAGAGACTATCAGTATCCGTGAACAACAACTTAGCTTGGTCGCCATTCTTAGGCTTGGCTCATAGTGAACTGGTAGGGTTAAATTTTTAACCAGTGAAAAAATTGTAATCAATTCTCCCTTTGGAGTTATTCAATAAACGTTACAAAGACTCAGACTCTTTGTTTTGCTTATATCAATTTAATGACATTACTGTTACAAATTTTAATTTCCACTTTTGTACCAATGCGAAAAGACGCTACATTCCGTAACTGAACAATGATGCATGCTGTCGTCGGCATGGAAACCGCAACTGGGTAACATTAGTTGAAGGGGGCTTTGATATTTCAATACATCGTATTTGGGACACCCAACTGTTCCTAGATTGAGCGAGGGAATGTTCCGTTGTTTCAAGACATCTTTCTCCACGTGACCTCCTTTGTCCCACCACGGTTCTCTCGGCAATACTGTAATCTTGATACAAGTCCTTGATCAAGGTGCCTACGATCCGTGGGTTTTTGCGCATGCTCGCTTTGACTGGGTTGATAAGAGAGTCCGTGAATTTTACAGATGACAAAATTCACCCTTCGTTTGTCTTTGTCATTCAAGGTCTTGTAAGAAACGGGGACGAAGAAAGCATGGCGACCATGTTCTTGGCTCTTAAGTGAAAGAGCCCAACTCTCTGACGTGAAACGCCTTGTTGATGAAGGACTCTTCCAAGTCAAAAATGAAACAGAGGTTGTCCTGAAATGCTTCCATGTTTGAACAAAGTTTGTCCTGCACTGTTTCTATGTTAGGTACGTGGGTTAATTTTTTGGTGGGCATGTGCCGCTGGCCTCTCAGAGCCCCTACCCCATAGTCTTTTCTGTGGTCAATTATAGACTCCATCTTAGTCACTTTTAGGCAATTAATATCTAATTTTCGCGATCCCAACTTACTCACTTTCTGTTTAAGTTTAGTATAAATCTACTAGCGTTCTATCACGAATGCCATTCTCTGATTGGTTACGCTACTCACTATATCTATTCTGTGATAGATAGTGACGGCCGTTTCTTGGCGTTTTCGAAGTGCTGAGAAGAGGATTTAGATTAAGTTTTGAACGACTAGTAGATTTATACTAAAACAATTAGATTATGAGCTCGAGATTTCTATCGCGCGATAGTTGACTCGGGCTGCGTTCTTGTCAACTATCACGCGATAGAAATCTCGAGCTTATAACCTAATTGTTAAATATACCTTATATTGAGTAAAAAACACCTTCACCCACAGAGCAAACATTAATCTGGTACGTTTGCTAGCCGTAAATATGAACTTCAAGAACTGTCTTACCCCAAAAATCAGAAAATGTGCGACCCCATTCTAGTAACTCTATTATAAACGGGACCCCATGATAGTCAATCCTGTCGTGAAAATGCGATCTCATCCAGCGGCATACATAAATACATACATGAACTTTATTTAAACTCGAATTTCAGGGTAGCCTGATAGGCTAATATCTGCGAGAACAAAAGAGAGAAAGTCTATCTACATACACAAAAATCTACATACATACATAAAATAAATCTATACACATGCTTAAAAATCTATTTACATACATGAAAAAATGTCAACCATACTATCAAATCTAAAAGGAGATTGCTTCCAGGAGTCTTCTAAAACCAGATCCAAACCGGCACATCCCCATTAGCCTCTAATAAGGCAGTAGATCCCCCTCGGGGCAAGCAGTCTATGAAAAGCTCAAGATAACATCAAAGCAAAAGACTATGGACTATCGAGTTTCTATGGCTCAATTGCGAATTGTCTCCCCTTTTGGTCTCGGGAATAACATAGCCTGATTGCCGGCTCACTCGCTCCGTTCACGTGGAATAAAAGCGAAGGAGAGACTCTTTGCTGGTAAAATAAAGTAATTTGGTTGTAAAATGGGGCTTCCATTGTGCCTGCACAAATGAAAATTCTGACAATGGCAATCAAAAAGTAAATTCATAATGTGGTGCACTTTTTAAACAAACATCACCCATAAAATGGCCATTTGGTTCTAGTTTCACATTGCTATAGGTCTGTTAAGCCGATTAACATAAAAAGGAGCTTTTTAGGGCCTGTTTACATGGAGGGAGGGTGCCCCGGCTGACCAGGCTACCCGGATACGGAGGGTTGGCACATAGCCCGCCTTTACATGCAACACACCTAACTGGGACAGACACCGGGACAATGAATGGATGCGTGCGCAAGCTTTTGAGCGGCCCCTAAGCACAACAAACAAAATGGCCGACAAAAGAAAATGTTTTCATCTTATTTTAGCTTTTTGCACGAGCACGGGCCTGTTCTCAGCCTGAGACTTATCTATTACATTGATCTCTTCAGGTTGACTGTCATTCTGTTCGGCAGATAACACTTGCAAATGTTAACTACGAAAAAATTCACCTCGCGCTGCTGTTTTCGCGGATTATCTCACCTCGGCTAGCCGGGATCGGATAGCCCGGCACGAACCGTTTACATTGTAAAAAGCAACCCCGCTTAGCTGGGTGCCCCGGGCAAGTAGACAGGGTGCCCCGGGTAGGCGGGCTACCCTGTCCAGCAAGTAAACGCTTCAATGCGTTTTCTAAAGAAACGTATGAGAAGTTAGCCCATCCAGGGTAGCTTGGTTAGCCTGGGCACCCTCCCTCCATGTTAACAGTCCCTTAGGCTACGATGTGTTCTGTAAAATAAGTTGATACGTACAAAAATTATTAACAGAAAGAGAGATCCTGAAGAGTATCAAAGCTTTGGGTGTGAGGAGTTTTATTCGGTTTTCGGTTTTGGACGAAATTTCTTGCGGTTTTGCGGTTTTGCGGTTTTCGGCGTTTTTTTGCGCGGTTTTTCGGTTTCTAACAGGCCCCCCCTCCTTTTTTTTCTGAAAACCAATCGGTGTTCAGTTTAGGCGTGGGTCTAATGTTTGCTGTAAGTGATTTTCGTTGCTATTTTAAAACTGCTTATAATTCGAAAGGCTGTTGAAGCGATTGGCTTTCAGTTATTTCACGTATGACAACTCAAGTTGACGGTGGAGTGCAACAAAGACTTCGATGACTTTACAGCACTTTTGGAAGTGGAGAGAAGAAGAAGAAATAATGAGAATGGGATCAATAGGAAGATAGATAGGAGTTGCAAAAAGAGCAGGCCTGCAAAAAGAGAATGCGTAAAATAATCGCTGAACTTAGCAGGGAATTGATTACATGGAAGATTTAGCTCGTACAATACAACCGAGAAAACACGTTGGAGGATCGAATTGAAGGGAGACTATCAACGTACTATTCAACATATTGAACACACTGAAAAGATGATGATAAAACTTGACGGTTTTTTTTATTTGGAAGTCCCTTTGATTGAGAGTAACATGAGGCCGAAAGCAGATTTATGAAGAATAAGAATTTTGTATTTGTTACTTTTAGGCTCCCACAAGTGAATGAAATACTATTGACAGTGACTTTAACTGTACAACACGTAAGTCTACTCGGTCTAATACCACGATATTTTTGCTATAGGTGATTCGTTTTGCTAAATTAAATTAGCTTCCACTCTCTTTTTAGCTCCCCCTCTCTTTTAAGCCCCCTCCCCGCCCCTCCCTCAAAAGTGCTTGGAAAAAAAAAGCTTCCCAGGGCCTCAAAAGAAGATTAACTGTATAAAAAAATTAATAAAATTAAAACATTTCGAAATTATCAGCTCTGTTTCTATTTGAACTTAATATAGGTCAGAACATGCGGACCTTGCTAAAATATATGACTAACTCGTTTATTGAAAATTGACCACGGAGGGTCAAATCTTTGCATTTTTAACGTATTTTTAAAAGCCCTTGCGTCGCTCACAATCATTTGCCCAAAGAACGTTTTACAGGAATCTGTAGACCATCCTTCTGCGACTCAACCACCAGAGGCTTAATCCATTTGAAGGTTTCGCACATGGTGAAAATTATATTCTCGAAATAATTTCAAGTGAATAATAAGATACATGTCTTGGAAATTTACTTAGTTTGCACCCAAAAAGACAACTTCCCCCAAATCAACTCTGTACACATTCAAACATCGCAAAAAAAACAAAAACTATTTGAGTGTTTTAAAGACGGGGAATAATGTGGTGTTCCATGAGCGCACGATGGTCGGTTGCTGGGGCTTTTACTCCCGGAAGGTTCCTAAAATTAATTTTCGTGCGTGCTTTAGCCGATGCAATTTACTGCGTGCACAACGATTTCAAAGAACAAACATGCCGTCAATAGAGCGATCTTTTTTTTTTACTCAACACCTGCACTATCTATGTTATTTTTCTCTATGATTGAGCGCAGTGTATTGATGGATTTAGTCTTTTATTACAAAGATATGTTAGAAAAGGTAAGGATGCAAAGAACCCAGCAATTTTAAGCTTTTGTTTGTTACCGAAAGAACCCAGTTAAATGCAACGTATGCGCAGTTGCTCGAAAAATTGAGACCGATTGCTTTAGCAGAAACGTGCCGATTTCTAACGATCCAGTCGTTAGAATTTCAAGAAATTTGACAAAAAAATAGATCAGAGACCACGTGAATGATCTATCACGAAAAATCTGAATTTTGACATAGGGAATTTTAAATATAGACAGAACGATTAACGGCGAATTACGAAAATCGCTTATGCCAAAACATTATTAGAACAGTGTTCACAGAAGGGATTTAATGTCAATTCTTAGTGTGCAAAAGATGAAACAATCTTATGACTGGATTAAAAAAAACATTATTTAAGCCTTGTTTCAACCAGCCCCGTTGCCATGGCAGGAGCACACACCCTAATCAAAATGCGAGAATAAATATTTCTGCAATTAACCTTGACTCTTGCAAAAAAACAGTAACATTTGGTGAATTGGTCATAAGCACTTGAAAACTGTGTTCGGCCACCTTAATTACCTGTAGCTTTGCGCCATTTTATTCGATTGAGATGGGGTTTTCACCAGAAATAATAGAATTCTATGCAGAACACTGTTATCAAAGTTTTAATACATTATCCTGAATCATTACATTCAAATGATAAATTTGGACATCATATATGACGTCACAATAGCAGTCACAATAGCAGTCACAATTTATCATCCTACTTGCCTGCCAAGTTTCGTTACATTCGATGCATTCTTCATTTGTGTACGTATAGCCTAGAGCTCCTAGTTTTGGAGGGAACGGGAGGAAAAGCCCTTGCAACGGACCACCGAGGAGGCATAAAATCTTGCGTCAAATGACAATTTTCTCATGCGCAATAATAAACAATCGCTTGAAAGCTCGAGAAATGAAAAACTTACATTACGTTCTCCTAATATTAACTCTTTTGTATCAATCTACCAGACATTTGTATGTTTTAGTGTTTATTATTCTCCGACTTTCATATACATGTGCTTTGGTTTGAGAGCCTTAATTTTAAGTGTACTCAGTTTTGCATATGATAAATTATAACGCAAACAGCAGTTACAAACATTTGCTTGAACTGCATAACTTTTATAAACTTAACGTTTCGTATGTTACAAATTAACATACATCATCAGAAGTGATTATCATTCAGTTACAGATAAATTTAAATTCAAAAATACAACGTACGAACTGGAAACTAACGAAATTGATTGACATAAAACCACAAGAATATGCTAATAATAGAGATGAAGTTTCTCACTGCCAACGTTTTCATTTAAGGCTGGCTTTAGATCACGGATCGACAGAGACTCTTTAATTTTACAATGCAAGTCTGATCGACCAGTTGCTAATATTTCAAAATGATCCCACTTAATTCTATGGTTGGTTAAGAAATCATGATCAGCAATTGCAGATTCGTGACAGTTTGTAGTTAGGGCTTTAAAAATGTTCTTTTTTTTCTGTCACGTAATCGGCGTTTCGTTTTCCCTATGTAGAAATCATTGCAAAAAAGGAAACGGATAAAAAGGAAAGGATAAAGGAAACGGCGTTGACGACTTACACCTTTTAAGAGGTCCTACCCAATGGTTTCACACATGGAGTTCTTTATGGTCTACCAAAGGTTCACAAAACTGGGTGTCCCTTTCGTCCAATTGTTTTTTACCACTAACACCTACCTCTTCATCCTTGCCTCTTACCTTGTAAGCGTCCTCCAACCTATCTCAGAATGGGCCAAACAGTATACTCACAACGGCGAACTCATGTGTTCCTAATTGATGTCAGTTCACCATTTACTAATGTCCCACTGGATGAAACTATGGAAATTTGCCTTGATAAGCTGTATGCCCTCGCAAATCCACCTAGATTACTCCGATTGGTCCTAAAGAATTTACTCTTGTTTGCATCTTGTTTGCAATTTACTCTTGTTTGCAACAAAGAAGAGCCATTTTTGTTTTTGATGGTCAATATTATGACCAGATTGATGTGTCGCAATGGGCTCTCCACTTGGTCCTGTTTTGGCGAACATTTTCATTTGCGATTTTGAAGAGAAATGAGTGATGAAGAACATCAATCAGCCTACTATTTGGTTCCGGTATATGGACGATACCTTTACTCTTTTCAAGAACAAAAATGATGCTTTGAGTTGTTTACATTACGTAAATGGGAGACATAACAACATTAAATTCACAATTGAGTTTGAACAAAACGATGAAATTCCATTCCTTGATATCCTTTTGAAACGTAATCTTGACAGCTCTTTCTCAACATCAATTTATCGAAAGCGAGAAGACATTGACCGGTCTTTACCCAAGTTGGACTCTTTTACTCCTCGTAAATACAAAATAAACCTAGTCCGCACTTTGGCTTATCGCTGCATTAGAATTTGTTCGTCACCCCGATTGTTACAGTTTGCCCTAGATGACCTCAAGAGGATTTTGTTACTTAATGGCTACCCTATGGGAACTGTTAAATATCATATGAATGATGTCATTGAGAAACATCAAGTAAGCCAAAAGATCCTGTACAAACAGTTAAGAAAAAAGAAGTTCTTATCGTTCTGCCTTTCTTAGCCATCACAGCAAACACCTCAAAAAAACAGCTTAGGTCTTGTATATACAAATTCTATGGTATTTTCAACGTCACAATAGTTTTTCAGAACATCCGAAGAGTCAAGCCTTTTTTCCCTTACAAAGAAAAACTAGCTCCTTCCCTCAGGTCAAAAGTAGTGTACAGACCAAACTGCTGGAATTGCAATGATTTCTACATAGGGAAAACGAAACGCCGATTACGTGACAGAAAAACAGAACATTTTAAAGCCCTAACTACAAATTGTCACGAATCTGCAATTGCTGACCATGTTTTCTTAGCCAACCGCAGAATTAAGTGGGATCATTTTGAAATATTAGCAACTGGTCGATCAGACATGCATTGTAAAATTAGAGTCTCTGTTGATCCATGATCTAAAGCCAGCCTTAAATGAAAACGTTGGCAGTGAGAGACTTCATCTCTATTATTAGCATATTCTTGTCGTTTTATGCCAATCAATTTCGTTAGTTCCGAGTCCGCACAGTTGTATTTTTGAATATGAATTTATCTGTAACTGAATAATAATCACTTCGGGGCCACGTTGTTCAAAGCCCGATTAAGCTAACCCAGGGTTAGCGATAATTTTGATTTCAGTTCTGTAACTTTTTGGTGTGTTGTTCTGTGTATATTGTCTGCCCTTCAGTTTTGAGTTGTAGTAACCTCAAAGTACACCAAACATTAGAGGTGTAACACACTTTTAAACAAGAAAACGTAATGCTTCAGTGAACGTTTAACCCCGGGTTAACGTTCACCGCCTTTCGAACAACCCAGCCCTGATGATGTATGTTGTAACATACGAAACGGTAAGTTTATAAAAGTTATGCAGTTCAAGCAAATGTTTGTAACCGTTGTTTGCGTTTTATTCCTATTGAAACTAAACCGACCCAGGTCAAAGAATTTTTATGATAAGTTATGATAAATCAGGAACCATGTTCTTTTATCTTGTGGCTTTCCATTTGTGAGGTTTGAGGAAGGCACAGCCGCCATGAATACCCTGCCGGTGCAATCTGCGCAGAGATACTCCCCTGTCTCCATCGACGCAAAGTATCGGTAAGCCCTTCATCCTATAACAATCAGTTCAATTTAAAAAAAAAAAAAATTGTTCTGTGAGGGGAAAATATTCGATTTCTGTTGATAAAAGAAGACAGAAGAAACGTTATTATAAGAAGCTTAACTAATTTAGAAAACAGCCCTAAGAAAATACGCGCGCTGATCGGTTGAAAAAAAATGTCTCTTTTAAACAGATGGCAAAAAACAAAACCAATCGAGTATCCGAAAATCCGGAGTGCAGAGGCCGGGTGAAGTGTAAAACTAAAATAGAAATAGAACATAAGAGGGATAGATGAAAGAATAGGTAAATTACATGTATAGATTAAGAAAAGAAATTTAACAAATAATTAAAACCTCACTCCGCAGCTATCGCGGTCATTTCATTCAGTCATATATATTAAAAACACAATTTTCATAGTTAGACGTTCACGTTTAAAAAAAAAAGTAAAAAAAAACGGAAAGTAGTTTTGACCATATCTTTAACATGTACCAAATCTTGACTTGAACTTGAAATAATCTAATCCGCCTTCGGTTTCCTTGGGCGAAAGCTGTGTTGCCTCGCAAAAAAAGTGCTTTGCTTTCCAAAAAACACAAAAGACTTATTTAGCAACGTGTTGCTTGTCAACTCCACCTCCTAAAGTTCTCTCATTTTAAGTTCCATTCTCACATTTGCACTGCGCATCCTTTTTGTGCATAATTTATGGCGTCATTTAGCGTGCCCTCGTCCACGCACATGTTAAGGTGGCTCAAAACAGTTTCAAGCACTTGCATTTTGATTCGTCGTTATAGCCACTCTTTATCACTTGATGCTACAAACATGGTATTAAAAAACTGCCCAACAATTGGTGGACACGTCGTTTTCCTTTTCAAAACATAATAGGTTACCATAGCAACAGTATGATTTGCTAAATACACCCTTAATTACAGCTTTAGAGCTGGCTTATAATTCAAAAAAACGGCACGGTGAAATCTTTTTATATTATCAACATTTGATAAGCATGATAAGGCACATTTTTTGGCAAACTTTAAAAAAATTCTGTAGGTGGCGTTCAGAGCCGTTCAGAGCCAGAGCGAAAAGTTAAGGTGGCTCTGAACGCCACCTAGAGAATTTTTTTAAACTTTGGCAAAAGTTGCATCTTATCCTGCTTATCAAAATTCTATAATAAGAAAAAATTTCACCGTGCCATTTTTGAAATAGAAGCGCTTAAAGCTGAAATTAAGGGTGTTTTTAGCAGGTCATTGTGTTGCTATGGTAGCCTATTGTGTCACGAAAAGAATACCAACGTGTTCTCCAGTGATTGGGCAGTTTTTTGATATCATGATTGTAGCATCAACTGATAAAGAGTGGTAATTATGACCCATCAAAATCTACGTCTTGGAAAGTACTAGAAACTGTTTTGAGCTACCTTAAAAACATAGCGGATTGGCCTTGATATTGAGCTCAGTCAGTTGAAAAATGGCTATAACGCACCAACGAGCATGGGTACCCCAACTTTTTTTCCAGTCATTGTAATCAACTTATCATAAACTTTGCTTGAGGAAAGACCAATTTGATTTCTATTGCTCAAAGTTGAAAAAAAGTGTGGAAATAGCAGATAAACTGTTATCTTTTCTATTCTGCGTATGGTTACCATGCCAAGAAATTTGGTTGAAATTTTAATCAAGAATTCAGCTTTCTGTCTAAATCAAGCTTTAAAAGTTTATTTGTGTCCGACACAATGGATTGACTGCATGCATGAGCCTCGGTAATAAAAATTTAATATTATAACTGGGAATGCGTTCTTGTAATGAGCATGAAAAAATGCCAAAATGGGGCATTTTCAATGACTCAGTGTTCCTTAATGAGCATGGGCACCCCCCTTTTTATTTCAAAATTGAAGTTCTTATATGATAAATATTCAGTGGGCAAAGTTTGAACGAAAATCTATTGCCACTTTTATTTCAGAGGAATTACCTTAAGTGATGACGTTTAAGCGAAACCCTTGAAAAAATTTTCATCACTGAAAAATAAGAAGATAAAAAACATATATATTGACAAAGAAAGAAACAAATAAATACACACATTTTCACATTCTCGCAACTTTTTTCGCTCCCCACTCTGCGTTTGCAGAACAGTCGAAATCGAAAGCGAATAATTTAGCTCTTTTGGTATTATTCAAAATTTTATCTTAATCCTTAATCAGAATAGATAGTGAGTAGGGGAGCCAATCAGAGAGCGGCATTTGTGATAGAACGCTAGTACTAGTAGAAGTATGCTAAAACTCCATAGAAACACGCTACACGTTCTTTCTTTCCTTAATAATAACATTTTATTTCCGATGTTTACCTGCCATCAGACGTTCTCTTATAGGGCGTTTATACATGACGTCATCAAATTTTTAAGCCCTGGCCAAACGGACCGGCGAGTAGTCGCAAGTGGACGCAAGTTGAACTTGCGTAGAGACTTGCGTTGGGTGGCCAAAAGGACTCTCAAGTGCACGCAAGTCACAAAGAAAAATAAAACATTTTAAGGTAGACTATCCTCTATTTCATTGGCCAATAATAGGTTAATGGACGTCTCTCAGCTTTCTTTGACTTG
>JAHPZR010053119.1:17500-23691 GCA_019787425.1 Platygyra sinensis | reverse complement strand
CAAACAAAACGACATTCAAAAACATGTTTCAATGCTGTACTTCTAATTTATTTATTTCCTTTTCCTTTTTCCCCAGTTTCATTGCTTAAACTCGTACCTCTTACCGGAAAGAATGCCTTTGGCGTCAACTTAAGCACGTCTGACTGTTCACTGCTAACCATCATTAATTATGAGTGAAAAAATAGACTTCACATAATAGACTACTGTGCTATATACAGTAGAAACTCTCCTTAAGAGTTCGCTTTCTATTAAGCAGTTTTCAACTGAGTATCTTAAAACTAAAAACCAAAAAAATTCGATCTTGGCAATCACAAAGCATACAGAGAATCCCAAAAAAAAAATGCCATGAACCAATCAAATCACGAGGCAAACACAGTCGCTGACACAAAGCGCGGGAAAACGTTTGCGTGTGAGTTGTATCGGTTTTGGTTTAACTTCTGATTAGATGACGATGTGGCACGAGTTTTTTAAGCCATTTACTTAGCGTTTTAATGCGAAACCAAAGCAAATGGAGTTACTTTCGACATTCAGGTGAAAGCTGCTGCGTATGAATCTGATAATAAACTCATCAGTCTGGCTACCTAACTCGTCCCCAGTCGTCCTCATAAGCATGGCATAAAGATAAGCAAATGATAATAATCACACTCAAAGCTCCTACCTCGTCCCGTTCCCCGCGCCAGGAATAAGCTTGTTAGATGGTGATTGGGGACGAGTCAATCTGCCTGTAGAAATTAAGCATCGCCTCCCACCAAAGAGGAACCGAAGTAGCTGCAGCCCAGATTGGGATAAGATTAAAACCTGATATTCAATTTAACATTATGTGTGAATAATAATGTTTCAATTTGGCAAACGTTGTTTTTAAACCTGATAACCATGCACTTGTTTGGTGGTCTAGAAGAGTGAAGAATTCATTATAAATCGTTAATTAAGGCTACGGCATATACGTCACCACCCAAAAATCTCGGGAAAAAAAAATTAGAAAAACGCAAAAAAGCCAGGATTTCACGGCAGATATCTGCTTTTCAAGTTTCACTGAATGCTTTCCTCAAGTGCAAGTTATTCAACGTCACCATGAATAGTTCAACTCTCCTCGTCAGGATCTTCAGCTGCGCTTTTAAGCCGGCGGAAGAAATCAGAACTGCCGGCTATGGCTACGCTCATGCCTGGTTCCTCTTCAACACTGCTTTCCCAGGCGTTGAACGATTCCTCTGTGATAATCTCCTCATCATACAAGCTTTCAAAATACTACTTGATGAAACCTGAATGGGTTTAAAACAAAATAGGGATGATTACGAAAAGAAAGAAGATACCAGCGTTCCAAGAAACAGAATGCTCAGAAAATATTCCGCTGAAGTCTCATGCACCAAACACATATTGCTAAGGGAGGCTGGGTAGGTCACCGAGTCGTGATGTGGTCCAGCCGAAGGGCCCCAAAATGTCTTCTGCTTTCCAGAAAGCGGTTTATAGAATATCGCTACACCAATGAGAGAGAAGAGCTATGGGAATAATTTTCCATTTCCAACGTACTCTTGACTAACATGCATCAAATAAAAAGAAGATAATAGTGTTCGACGGGGCAAAAACAAAAATGGGATTTCAAGAGTTGAGTAAGCTGTGCTTCAAGATCGATCTTGTAACAGCAAACATGAAGTGCCATCTAAGACTTTCTCAGAAGAAACTTTTCATCGCTTGTATTTCAGCCGTCCTCTCCAGTCTCTTATGGACCTTACGCAAGACATGACGGCATCGGCAACGAGTACGTCATCAAACAAATTTAATGAGCAGAACAATGGCTGTGTACGTGTAACTTATAAAATTCTTGGTACACTTCTTTGAATTCCTCGGCAAATCACCGGTATGTGAGCAAACCAATTTTCAAGGTTTTTTGACAACGGGTACTCACTACGCCTAAATTTTCGTATCTCTGTTTGGAAATTAACTGAACGTATTTGTAGCATATTCAGCAGGACCAAGTTTTCATATCGATAAACAAACTAAATAAATTAACGTTAATGTGAAATTCCAGAGTAAAATGTACTAGTACTTTTTAATCGGCGTCTTAGCCGTTGCCGTCGTATACTCGTAAGATTCCTATTTCCCTAGAGAGAAGACGACCAAAAGGCGAGAAGACAGCTTAAACTCGGGATTTTATTATCATTTTCTACGATGTTATTTCGCAAAATGGGTAATTAGATTGCTAGACTTTCCCTATTTCTGTAGAATTGTACCTAAATGGTCTTGAATAAGCTTCAGAGTATAGTTGAACTTGCAGACAACGAGTCAATTAACTTACTGGAACTGAGGTCGAAATCCATGAAATGTCTCGTTTCCAGACTCTTTACGGTCCCGTTTCTCGGAACATCGTACCGGAGATTACAGGAAGCGAAACTTCATTCGCGAATATGGCCTCGATAAAGCTCCATACATTTAGCTTTTGGTCACACGCAAATTTGAAGAGGAATAATTAGGAGCTGTTCATAGCGGTATGCAGTTCATTCTCGTTGCCTTCAATATACTCTCGGAGGAGACTTGTTCTGTTCTTCAAGCGACCAAGGTTGCATTTACACTGCTTTCCGTCTTCTTTTGAAGATAACAAAAGAAAACTAATAAGTAAAAGAATGTTTGCCCTAAGCAGAACAGACACACCCACAACCATGGTAACTTACCTCTATCCATTGTATCTTCACAGACAACCGCTACCAGAGCTCTAATGAACGGAGTCTAGACCACTTTGGTATCTGCTGGATAAAGGGTTTCCCAGCGAAAGGAAAATAAATTAACTACCTTGACTTTTATTACCATAAAATACGTATATCTTAACACGACATTGGTGAAGGGTTGATATTAGTTGATTGGCCTGCTCTGGATCGTGCTAGCCGATGATGATACTCCGATATTAACTACTTATTAATGAAGAGTAAGAAAAAAATAGCGGGAAAAATCTCAAACTGAGACCTTATCGTTTTCACCGAGCGACAGCAACGTAAATACAAGGCCGAGGTTTCCTAATTACACAGATCTTCGCTTAGCTTTTGCAGGCCTGTAAACTGGCCGGTGGGCATTACAAGAGAGTGACCGCTCTGAAATTAGCTAGTCAGAGCGCGCGTAATATTGGCCACAAAGACAAGCCATGTATAACAAAAACATGCTATTGGGCGTTATATTCCCTGCGCTCTTCTGGGTAGCGTAGACGGTCAGCAACAGGAGCAGAAACAAATTGGGTATGACAAAAGCTTAGCTCCAAACGATGGCGAGATATGTCGCGGATAATGCCTTGGAAAATCATCGGCGTAAGAGGAAAACCCAACAAACACAATGAACTCCCCTCTCATATTAAGGTAGAAATGCTGATTGACAGCTGAAAGAATGAAAGAAATGTGTGATTGGTCTGGCTGTTTCCTATCCTTGCGCCTTCATAGTCTTCGTCCTTATTATCAACAACGATAATAACTATCAGGCATGATAATGTTATCGATTTGATGATGAAAACTGCGGGTAGAAGCCTATTTAAGACAACGTTTCGGTGTCCTCATGACACCATCATCAGGTCAAATAAAAATATTCAACAGATAACAAGAATATCAATGTTCAAGTTCAAGTTCTTAGTGCCTAGAGGCTCCAAAAAATTTGATTGTCTTCTATATGAAATGTTCCTAATTCGCGAACACAAACCGTGTCTAAATATTCAAAGTGACTCGATAAAAGCAAAACTGTTTAACTAGCCTCTAGGGACTAAGAACTTGAACTTGAACATTAATATTCTTGTTATCTGTTGAATATGATTTTTTGACCAGATGATATGATACGTAACATTTCTCTGTCTTTTGCCTGCAGCTGTCCTGGAGTCACCAGCTTGTGAACCATTTCGTCTTGGCTGCCAACAACCATAAATCGAAATGGTAGCCATAATGATATCTTGCCATTAGGCCTGAAGGTTATCGTGGCATTTTATCGACAAAATACAATTATAAAATATTTAGAGCTCTACCTTAGAGACCCAACTCTACCCTTAGAGACCCACCCATGCACAATCTTTCCTCATCGAAATCCAACTCTCTGATAAGTGCATTATAAAAGCACTCCATTCTGATTGGTAAGGAGCCAGTTAAGCCAATAGGCTTAGTCATGGAGGTAACAGCGTCCACTATAAGAGGAACATGTTTTGGGAAATTTCTGATTATCACGAGGGGAAAATTCACACCAGCGGCAAGACCGTCAAAAAGACGAATTCTCCCCGTGGGAGTACTAGTAGCATTCGTTGTTAGGGCTTTATCCAGAGGCCTCTACTGAAATGAGCGGAAAGTAAACGAGTGAAATTATTAATAGACAGGAACTAGCTGCCAAAAACTAAATTGACATCTATGATCTATGTAACATAGGATGTCGCAAGCAGAAATGTATCCATATGGAGTAAATCTGACGAATGGTCAGATAATGAAAATCACGAAGCCGGTCGTAAACAATTTTGTATTAAATCTCCGCCTCAAAAAAGATCAATAAGCTAATGGCCAGGGCCGTGATAAATTGATGCTAACGAAACGTCAAATTGGAAAATTTGCAACAAAATCTGTCTCAAAAGTGTTGCCAGTACTAGCAACAGGAGTCCTGAACGCATTAGGGAGTTTCGGAATGGACAAAATAGTTCACGATCAAAAAAGGGGGACGTATTGGTGACGAGTCTGCTTGGTATCCCGCAGACTCAAGCTTGGAACAGGATTCCAGTACTCGGAAAACTAATATAAAATTCGTAAACAAACCGTTATCAAATTTCGATTTGATGAAATATGTGAAACAACTCGGCATAAAGTTGTTCAAGGGCGTCTTTAGTCGAGATAATTTACCAAAACGAATTTCGAGAGAATGCGGAATAATCAATCTCGATGATCAAATAGGAGAAGGGACACATTGGGTGGAATATGGGAATATTGATCAATATTGCTAATACTTTGACTCATTTGGTCTCCCGATGCCATCTGATGTTTTCAAATATTTGGTGACTAGCGGGAAACTGACAAATCGTGTAATCCGGAGATGAGATTCAAGAACGCGATTCCGGGCTATGCGGTTATTGGTGTTAATACTACTTATTGGAACGACAAAGAGGGCGATCCATTTTAGAAGTAATCCGCAATCCAGAATTTTATTTCACTGATCAGAGTATCAACCACAAATTTATCAAACAGTATTTTATGTAAACTAATTTGTATAATGGTTAAAAGTTATTGTGTGAAACAGAGAAGGGTCACAGAGTGTGTGCCTGGTAGTGAACGATATGAGAGAGCTAAAAATGGCCGACTCATTTTAAAATGCAAATGTGCTAAGTGTGGAATCACCAATTATTTTTTCATCATGTTCTAATTTCTTCTTCCCAGGCCGTTCAGAATATGTTGCAGGCGTCAACCGTTGTTACAGATGCAATCGCGCCGGGCACTGGGCCAAGGACTGCAGAGTCGGAAACCTTTTTGTCACACAGTCCAACAGAAGCGGTTTCCCTTATTCGAGCAGCGACACACCTACTAAGCCCGGATCAGGAGGATTCAATGATGGGCCATCCATATATTAGTGGTAATGACGCTCCTTTTGACGAATTTATCGAGGTAATGATTACGAACATGAAAGTTTGACTGGGTCGGCCGTATTGCAGGTCAAAGGCAGTTTGAGGAGAAATATATCTTTCTGGCATGATATAGGTGCGCCAGAGTTTATTTTATCGATCATTCAAGACGGCTATCGTCTTCCTTTCGAGACGATTCCTTCCGGGAACGTTCTCAATAACAATATGTCTTCTTTGCATTATCCAAAATTTGTCGAGGAAACAATTTTAGAATTCTTGCATACGTATCGGGTGGTAGAAGTCCAAGCTCCCCCTTATGTGGTTAACCCTCTATCTGTGTCCGTTCAACCTAATGGGAAGAAGTGGTTAATATTAGATTTAAGGTACGTTAATAAACATTTTATCAAACAAAGAGTCAAGTACGAAGACTGGAAGGTAGCCTTGTCTTATTTCCAAAAGGGAGCTTTCATGATTTGGTTTGATTTAAAGAGCGGCTATCATCATATTGATATTTGTCCAGATCATCAGACTTTCTTAGGTTTCGCGTGGAAGTTTTCAGGTGATACTAAGTTCAGGTGTTTCGTATTTACTGTTTTGTCTTTTGGATTAGTCTCAGCCCCTTTTATCTTTACAAAGT
>JAHPZR010053119.1:0-7500 GCA_019787425.1 Platygyra sinensis | reverse complement strand
GGATCCTCCAATATTTTTCGAGTGGCCTAAGGCACTTTGTAAAGATAAAAGGGGCTGAGACTAATCCAAAAGACAAAACAGTAAATACGAAACACCTGAACTTAGTATCACCTGAAAACTTCCACGCGAAACCTAAGAAAGTCTGATGATCTGGACAAATATCAATATGATGATAGCCGCTCTTTAAATCAAACCAAATCATGAAAGCTCCCTTTTGGAAATAAGACAAGGCTACCTTCCAGTCTTCGTACTTGACTCTTTGTTTGATAAAATGTTTATTAACGTACCTTAAATCTAATATTAACCACTTCTTCCCATTAGGTTGAACGGACACAGATAGAGGGTTAACCACATAAGGGGGAGCTTGGACTTCTACCACCCG
Source organism: Platygyra sinensis (assembly GCA_019787425.1). Taxonomy (NCBI): domain Eukaryota; kingdom Metazoa; phylum Cnidaria; class Anthozoa; order Scleractinia; family Merulinidae; genus Platygyra; species Platygyra sinensis. The sequence goes on along the minus strand of JAHPZR010053119.1, from coordinate 7,118 downwards.
ATACGTATGCAAGAATTCTAAAATTGTTTCCTCGACAAATTTTGGATAATGCAAAGAAGACATATTGTTATTGAGAACGTTCCCGGAAGGAATCGTCTCGAAAGGAAGACGATAGCCGTCTTGAATGATCGATAAAATAAACTCTGGCGCACCTATATCATGCCAGAAAGATATATTTCTCCTCAAACTGCCTTTGACCTGCAATACGGCCGACCCAGTCAAACTTTCATGTTCGTAATCATTACCTCGATAAATTCGTCAAAAGGAGCGTCATTACCACTAATATATGGATGGCCCATCATTGAATCCTCCTGATCCGGGCTTAGTAGGTGTGTCGCTGCTCGAATAAGGGAAACCGCTTCTGTTGGACTGTGTGACAAAAAGGTTTCCGACTCTGCAGTCCTTGGCCCAGTGCCCGGCGCGATTGCATCTGTAACAACGGTTGACGCCTGCAACATATTCTGAACGGCCTGGGAAGAAGAAATTAGAACATGATGAAAAAATAATTGGTGATTCCACACTTAGCACATTTGCATTTTAAAATGAGTCGGCCATTTTTAGCTCTCTCATATCGTTCACTACCAGGCACACACTCTGTGACCCTTCTCTGTTTCACACAATAACTTTTAACCATTATACAAATTAGTTTACATAAAATACTGTTTGATAAATTTGTGGTTGATACTCTGATCAGTGAAATAAAATTCTGGATTGCGGATTACTTCTAAAATGGATCGCCCTCTTTGTCGTTCCAATAAGTAGTATTAACACCAATAACCGCATAGCCCGGAATCGCGTTCTTGAATCTCATCTCCGGATTACACGATTTGTCAGTTTCCCGCTAGTCACCAAATATTTGAAAACATCAGATGGCATCGGGAGACCAAATGAGTCAAAGTATTAGCAATATTGATCAATATTCCCATATTCCACCCAATGTGTCCCTTCTCCTATTTGATCATCGAGATTGATTATTCCGCATTCTCTCGAAATTCGTTTTGGTAAATTATCTCGACTAAAGACGCCCTTGAACAACTTTATGCCGAGTTGTTTCACATATTTCATCAAATCGAAATTTGATAACGGTTTGTTTACGAATTTTATATTAGTTTTCCGAGTACTGGAATCCTGTTCCAAGCTTGAGTCTGCGGGATACCAAGCAGACTCGTCACCAATACGTCCCCCTTTTTTGATCGTGAACTATTTTGTCCATTCCGAAACTCCCTAATGCGTTCAGGACTCCTGTTGCTAGTACTGGCAACACTTTTGAGACAGATTTTGTTGCAAATTTTCCAATTTGACGTTTCGTTAGCATCAATTTATCACGGCCCTGGCCATTAGCTTATTGATCTTTTTTGAGGCGGAGATTTAATACAAAATTGTTTACGACCGGCTTCGTGATTTTCATTATCTGACCATTCGTCAGATTTACTCCATATGGATACATTTCTGCTTGCGACATCCTATGTTACATAGATCATAGATGTCAATTTAGTTTTTGGCAGCTAGTTCCTGTCTATTAATAATTTCACTCGTTTACTTTCCGCTCATTTCAGTAGAGGCCTCTGGATAAAGCCCTAACAACGAATGCTACTAGTACTCCCACGGGGAGAATTCGTCTTTTTGACGGTCTTGCCGCTGGTGTGAATTTTCCCCTCGTGATAATCAGAAATTTCCCAAAACATGTTCCTCTTATAGTGGACGCTGTTACCTCCATGACTAAGCCTATTGGCTTAACTGGCTCCTTACCAATCAGAATGGAGTGCTTTTATAATGCACTTATCAGAGAGTTGGATTTCGATGAGGAAAGATTGTGCATGGGTGGGTCTCTAAGGGTAGAGTTGGGTCTCTAAGGTAGAGCTCTAAATATTTTATAATTGTATTTTGTCGATAAAATGCCACGATAACCTTCAGGCCTAATGGCAAGATATCATTATGGCTACCATTTCGATTTATGGTTGTTGGCAGCCAAGACGAAATGGTTCACAAGCTGGTGACTCCAGGACAGCTGCAGGCAAAAGACAGAGAAATGTTACGTATCATATCATCTGGTCAAAAAATCATATTCAACAGATAACAAGAATATTAATGTTCAAGTTCAAGTTCTTAGTCCCTAGAGGCTAGTTAAACAGTTTTGCTTTTATCGAGTCACTTTGAATATTTAGACACGGTTTGTGTTCGCGAATTAGGAACATTTCATATAGAAGACAATCAAATTTTTTGGAGCCTCTAGGCACTAAGAACTTGAACTTGAACATTGATATTCTTGTTATCTGTTGAATATTTTTATTTGACCTGATGATGGTGTCATGAGGACACCGAAACGTTGTCTTAAATAGGCTTCTACCCGCAGTTTTCATCATCAAATCGATAACATTATCATGCCTGATAGTTATTATCGTTGTTGATAATAAGGACGAAGACTATGAAGGCGCAAGGATAGGAAACAGCCAGACCAATCACACATTTCTTTCATTCTTTCAGCTGTCAATCAGCATTTCTACCTTAATATGAGAGGGGAGTTCATTGTGTTTGTTGGGTTTTCCTCTTACGCCGATGATTTTCCAAGGCATTATCCGCGACATATCTCGCCATCGTTTGGAGCTAAGCTTTTGTCATACCCAATTTGTTTCTGCTCCTGTTGCTGACCGTCTACGCTACCCAGAAGAGCGCAGGGAATATAACGCCCAATAGCATGTTTTTGTTATACATGGCTTGTCTTTGTGGCCAATATTACGCGCGCTCTGACTAGCTAATTTCAGAGCGGTCACTCTCTTGTAATGCCCACCGGCCAGTTTACAGGCCTGCAAAAGCTAAGCGAAGATCTGTGTAATTAGGAAACCTCGGCCTTGTATTTACGTTGCTGTCGCTCGGTGAAAACGATAAGGTCTCAGTTTGAGATTTTTCCCGCTATTTTTTTCTTACTCTTCATTAATAAGTAGTTAATATCGGAGTATCATCATCGGCTAGCACGATCCAGAGCAGGCCAATCAACTAATATCAACCCTTCACCAATGTCGTGTTAAGATATACGTATTTTATGGTAATAAAAGTCAAGGTAGTTAATTTATTTTCCTTTCGCTGGGAAACCCTTTATCCAGCAGATACCAAAGTGGTCTAGACTCCGTTCATTAGAGCTCTGGTAGCGGTTGTCTGTGAAGATACAATGGATAGAGGTAAGTTACCATGGTTGTGGGTGTGTCTGTTCTGCTTAGGGCAAACATTCTTTTACTTATTAGTTTTCTTTTGTTATCTTCAAAAGAAGACGGAAAGCAGTGTAAATGCAACCTTGGTCGCTTGAAGAACAGAACAAGTCTCCTCCGAGAGTATATTGAAGGCAACGAGAATGAACTGCATACCGCTATGAACAGCTCCTAATTATTCCTCTTCAAATTTGCGTGTGACCAAAAGCTAAATGTATGGAGCTTTATCGAGGCCATATTCGCGAATGAAGTTTCGCTTCCTGTAATCTCCGGTACGATGTTCCGAGAAACGGGACCGTAAAGAGTCTGGAAACGAGACATTTCATGGATTTCGACCTCAGTTCCAGTAAGTTAATTGACTCGTTGTCTGCAAGTTCAACTATACTCTGAAGCTTATTCAAGACCATTTAGGTACAATTCTACAGAAATAGGGAAAGTCTAGCAATCTAATTACCCATTTTGCGAAATAACATCGTAGAAAATGATAATAAAATCCCGAGTTTAAGCTGTCTTCTCGCCTTTTGGTCGTCTTCTCTCTAGGGAAATAGGAATCTTACGAGTATACGACGGCAACGGCTAAGACGCCGATTAAAAAGTACTAGTACATTTTACTCTGGAATTTCACATTAACGTTAATTTATTTAGTTTGTTTATCGATATGAAAACTTGGTCCTGCTGAATATGCTACAAATACGTTCAGTTAATTTCCAAACAGAGATACGAAAATTTAGGCGTAGTGAGTACCCGTTGTCAAAAAACCTTGAAAATTGGTTTGCTCACATACCGGTGATTTGCCGAGGAATTCAAAGAAGTGTACCAAGAATTTTATAAGTTACACGTACACAGCCATTGTTCTGCTCATTAAATTTGTTTGATGACGTACTCGTTGCCGATGCCGTCATGTCTTGCGTAAGGTCCATAAGAGACTGGAGAGGACGGCTGAAATACAAGCGATGAAAAGTTTCTTCTGAGAAAGTCTTAGATGGCACTTCATGTTTGCTGTTACAAGATCGATCTTGAAGCACAGCTTACTCAACTCTTGAAATCCCATTTTTGTTTTTGCCCCGTCGAACACTATTATCTTCTTTTTATTTGATGCATGTTAGTCAAGAGTACGTTGGAAATGGAAAATTATTCCCATAGCTCTTCTCTCTCATTGGTGTAGCGATATTCTATAAACCGCTTTCTGGAAAGCAGAAGACATTTTGGGGCCCTTCGGCTGGACCACATCACGACTCGGTGACCTACCCAGCCTCCCTTAGCAATATGTGTTTGGTGCATGAGACTTCAGCGGAATATTTTCTGAGCATTCTGTTTCTTGGAACGCTGGTATCTTCTTTCTTTTCGTAATCATCCCTATTTTGTTTTAAACCCATTCAGGTTTCATCAAGTAGTATTTTGAAAGCTTGTATGATGAGGAGATTATCACAGAGGAATCGTTCAACGCCTGGGAAAGCAGTGTTGAAGAGGAACCAGGCATGAGCGTAGCCATAGCCGGCAGTTCTGATTTCTTCCGCCGGCTTAAAAGCGCAGCTGAAGATCCTGACGAGGAGAGTTGAACTATTCATGGTGACGTTGAATAACTTGCACTTGAGGAAAGCATTCAGTGAAACTTGAAAAGCAGATATCTGCCGTGAAATCCTGGCTTTTTTGCGTTTTTCTAATTTTTTTTTCCCGAGATTTTTGGGTGGTGACGTATATGCCGTAGCCTTAATTAACGATTTATAATGAATTCTTCACTCTTCTAGACCACCAAACAAGTGCATGGTTATCAGGTTTAAAAACAACGTTTGCCAAATTGAAACATTATTATTCACACATAATGTTAAATTGAATATCAGGTTTTAATCTTATCCCAATCTGGGCTGCAGCTACTTCGGTTCCTCTTTGGTGGGAGGCGATGCTTAATTTCTACAGGCAGATTGACTCGTCCCCAATCACCATCTAACAAGCTTATTCCTGGCGCGGGGAACGGGACGAGGTAGGAGCTTTGAGTGTGATTATTATCATTTGCTTATCTTTATGCCATGCTTATGAGGACGACTGGGGACGAGTTAGGTAGCCAGACTGATGAGTTTATTATCAGATTCATACGCAGCAGCTTTCACCTGAATGTCGAAAGTAACTCCATTTGCTTTGGTTTCGCATTAAAACGCTAAGTAAATGGCTTAAAAAACTCGTGCCACATCGTCATCTAATCAGAAGTTAAACCAAAACCGATACAACTCACACGCAAACGTTTTCCCGCGCTTTGTGTCAGCGACTGTGTTTGCCTCGTGATTTGATTGGTTCATGGCATTTTTTTTTTGGGATTCTCTGTATGCTTTGTGATTGCCAAGATCGAATTTTTTTGGTTTTTAGTTTTAAGATACTCAGTTGAAAACTGCTTAATAGAAAGCGAACTCTTAAGGAGAGTTTCTACTGTATATAGCACAGTAGTCTATTATGTGAAGTCTATTTTTTCACTCATAATTAATGATGGTTAGCAGTGAACAGTCAGACGTGCTTAAGTTGACGCCAAAGGCATTCTTTCCGGTAAGAGGTACGAGTTTAAGCAATGAAACTGGGGAAAAAGGAAAAGGAAATAAATAAATTAGAAGTACAGCATTGAAACATGTTTTTGAATGTCGTTTTGTTTGTATTATTTTATGTGGAGTTTTACGATGATAGATCGACCACTGGAAAAGGAGAAATGGGATATGTTTGCCGGGATGTATCGCGCTGGAATTCTTAATCGCTATCAGTTCAGTTCAGCTCAGCAGTTTAGAAGGATAAGAGAAACAAAAACTATTGCTGGAGTTAATTTAATACGGCGGGACATGCATTTTTTTCTCTCTCCTCACCCCCAGCCCGCCTTGTTTCCTACCCAAATCTGGGAAAGGAAGCATATTTGAATCTTTTGTCTTCGTACAATTAGTTTATACTAAGAACTTTGTACAGTCTTTCTGCAAATTACAAAAAAAGTGTTCAGTTTTAATTAGTGAGAGTACATGTTACTATTCAGTAATTGTAAAACACTTTTTTGGTCGATCTCTGTATTTAAAGACAACACGATGCGATTATAATTGCTACACTATGTTCAGTGAGCAAGCCAAAGTGGACGTTGATTTCTGTAACCCATGTATCCTGTTTGTGGTAAATATCATAGCTGCAACTGAATCGTCCCAGTTACACTGTAATACATATAAAATACATTATATTAACTAATTATTTTTAAGTGCCTTTGAAACTGAGCAGCTCTTCTTAGAGAGAATTCTCTTATGATTTATAGATAATTCCTTTTTTGGGCTTTGGAATGATATTAATAATGCTATTGTACTTGGTTAAAATTATGCTCTGATAATCTGCTTTGGCATAAATTAATATTTTGCCAACACGAAGTGGAGATTCAGGTGCAGGATTAGTACATGATGTTTATATAAAAAAAAAAGAGGATTGAGAAGTTGGCCACATTTCATGGACAGCCTTGCCACTCCCGACTACCAGTAAGGTTAATTTGTGCCCTTGTGTTCCGGTGTAAATTATTTATACAATGTCAGTGTTATTTAATGCATATTTCAATCTATTGTTTATTTTATAACCTTATAACTATGCCCAAAGGTATCAGGGGATCACGATTCCATTTTTCCTCGCTAATAAGAAGTATTGGGGATTTACATGTCCAGCTTTGGTGCATATAGGTTATTGATATAGAATTTGTTTATTCATTTTGCGAGATGTGGGCAAATTGGCGCGGGTCCCAAAAATCGAACTTTTATTTGTTTTCTAGTTTTCCAAAAACAATAACAATACCAATAACAAAGGCTTGAAAATTAGTGGGTAACAAATTTTAGAATTTTAGTTTATTATTATTTGCAAGAAGCTGGGTTCAAAACAGACAAACTCTCAAAATTCAAACACATCCCTTCAGTTAGA
>JAHPZR010053118.1:0-10242 GCA_019787425.1 Platygyra sinensis | reverse complement strand
AGCTTTGAAATTTCGGTAATTGCATCAGGTTTTAGGTAGATCAAACTTGTTTTGTAAGGTTTCCTCAGTGAGAAGGAATACAGAGTTGACTCTCGTACGGGAATGAGCATAATGTATTAACTTCATTTACTTATGTAAATCCTGCGGGACTACGGCGTATAAAACCATATACATTCAACATGAAATCCTAGCAGAAGAGGGGACTAGTTCGTATTTAAATTGTTACGAAAAGAGCGCAAACACCTGTTATTAAGATTTGTGCACGTTTGCTGCGATCCTTTTGGGCAGCGGCATTCGATCCGTGGCGTCAGGAACGTCAGGAACAGGAATAATTAGCATTGAGCTTACTTTAACTTAACTACGTTTCTAAATTGCTCACTGTTTCATGATATCATGATAGTACAGGTAGCAACGTTTGTTTCATTAAAAAGATTTGACATTCTTAAACTGATGATGTGATGTTTATAAATGACAAGACTGCAGCGGCCATAAAGGACCCATCTCCAGTTATAACGTTGCTGTAAATATCGTCGAAAGAGGGATTATTCTGTGTAAATTCTGTTTCACGTTGATTGATGAGTACGTCACTGCTTGCCAGAGGGTCTACCCCAAACGAAGAATTCTTCGTTTGGGGTAGACCCCCTGTGCTTTTTTTCTTTTTGTTTTACAGAAAACAGCGCTCAAATTCCAGATATAGTTGCGCAAAGGATGTGTAGAGTACACCCAGTAAATCCATCTTTGGTTCCAAGTGTCGAGGATGCTATTCAAATGTACACTGATCAACGCGTGACGGTCAAGAACTCGTAAAGCATCTGTGACACACATGTGATGAGTCTATGATGCTTTACTGGAAGAACTGGCATAAAGCAATTATTTCTTGGATTCCGCAGTTTAGAACTGCTTTACCTAAAAAGAAAGCGTTATCTCAAATAGGAAAAACGCCTCGTAAACCTTTGGAATTTTTTTAACTCTTTCTCTCTCAGTAATGCGGAACAATACATTAGGTATAAAGTAATATCTTTCTAATAGTTTAAAGGACCCTAGTCAGCCTCCGCCATTTTCGATGGCATCGAAATTATTGATATAGCATGGTCAAGCGAATTCTTATTGTTTTACTGTAAGCTGTGTTCCTGAAGGTAAGTTTAATTATCTTGAGTAGTTTCACAGTGATTTTTCTTCGTTTCGACAGGCTCCGGATAAAATATAATAGCCAAATTCTCGAATGTAAACAAAAACAAAGGTGTGGCTGACTAGGGCACTTTAAACTATTAGAAAGATATTACTTTATACCTAATGTATTGTTCCGCATTACTGAGAGAGAAAGAGTTAAAAAAATTCCAAAGGTTTACGAGGCGTTTTTCCTATTTGAGATAACGCTTTCTTTTTAGGTAAAGCAGTTCTAAACTGCGGAATCCAAGAAATAATTGCTTTATGCCAGTTCTTCCAGTAAAGCATCATAGACTCATCACATGTGTGTCACAGATGCTTTACGAGTTCTTGACCGTCACGCGTTGATCAGTGTACATTTGAATAGCATCCTCGACACTTGGAACCAAAGATGGATTTACTGGGTGTACTCTACACATCCTTTGCGCAACTATATCTGGAATTTGAGCGCTGTTTTCTGTAAAACAAAAAGAAAAAAAGCACAGGGGGTCTACCCCAAACGAAGAATTCTTCGTTTGGGGTAGACCCTCTGGCAAGCAGTGACGTACTCATCAATCAACGTGAAACAGAATTTACACAGAATAATCCCTCTTTCGACGATATTTACAGCAACGTTATAACTGGAGATGGGTCCTTTATGGCCGCTGCAGTCTTGTCATTTATAAACATCACATCATCAGTTTAAGAATGTCAAATCTTTTTAATGAAACAAACGTTGCTACCTGTACTATCATGATATCATGAAACAGTGAGCAATTTAGAAACGTAGTTAAGTTAAAGTAAGCTCAATGCTAATTATTCCTGTTCCTGACGTTCCTGACGCCACGGATCGAATGCCGCTGCCCAAAAGGATCGCAGCAAACGTGCACAAATCTTAATAACAGGTGTTTGCGCTCTTTTCGTAACAATTTAAATACGAACTAGTCCCCTCTTCTGCTAGGATTTCATGTTGAATGTATATGGTTTTATACGCCGTAGTCCCGCAGGATTTACATAAGTAAATGAAGTTAATACATTATGCTCATTCCCGTACGAGAGTCAACTCTGTATTCCTTCTCACTGAGGAAACCTTACAAAACAAGTTTGATCTACCTAAAACCTGATGCAATTACCGAAATTTCAAAGCTAGCAATCCTGACGTTCATTTACCCTCGTTGCACACTTTGTGTTCAGTGCTTGAAGATGTCGGAAGTTTACATCAAGATTAAGATGGACGAGAAGGAGGTCAAACTTTAGTCTTCAACTTTAAACAACAGTAATCTGGCCATGATATTCAGGCTCGATTTAAACCAGGGGATCTACATTTCCTCCGAAGAAGGGGAGATAATTCTCCCATCAGATACTGGCTTTTACCACGTCGAGGACTTGGAGAAGACGTACTTCGTAAACGGAGAACGAATGAGTCCGAACTCAGTTAGCTCAGTAGTGCCCACAGTGCAGTCTACGTCGCTTGGTATACCTCTTTCCTACCAGAGGACGGCCACAAGAACAAATCTCAACCCTCCGCCTGGACAGAGTGCGCAGGTCGTACTAAAACGACCGACCTCCACCACGACAAAGAAGGGTCAAGTGGCATGGAAGAAATCGCTTGTTGTGGTGGACGTGCTGCCGTCTGGAGAAATCAGAGAAAAGTTCCAGGTGCATATGTCGCTCACCGAAGAAACTTCGTCGGTCAGCGAAGTACAGAGGCTATTAAAACAGCAATTAGGCTTTGAGGTGATTCTTCTGGATGCAAAACATTTGCCTGTCATGGGTGGAGAGACCACAAACGGTATGTTGCTTTAATTCGTTGGTTGGTTACTAAAAGGATTGGGCTCAGCAGCAGTGGTGTAATATTACCTAAAATGACCTACAAAGATGTTGAAAATGATCTAAAATGGCGTAAAAAGCGATGATTAAAAACAAAGTGACCAAAACTCCTAAAATTATTTATCTAAAGTGCTCTACTGAGACATAATCGAAACTTAAGTTTTTTGCACCGTCTGTTCTGTGCCAATCAAAACTGTGTTGCTGGGCAAATTCCATGCCGAGTTATGCACCGTGTGTTCTGCGCCAATCAAAACTGCGTTGCTGAGCAAACTAAATTTTTTGCACCGTCAGCTCTAGGCCAATCAAATCTGCATTGCTGGGCAGACCTTGAAACTTTAATACTACTTTGCGTGACTATGCGGCTAACGTGTGTAATCCGGATGTCTATCAACGTGATTTGAATGATTCGGCAGCCCAGTTCTAAACCGTGGGTTCTTTATTCCTCCGTCGAAAAATACTCATTAAAAAATTAAAAAATAAATACGTGCAAAAGGTTTATTTGGAAAAAGTTGCAAGGTTGCGTGCGTGACAAGAGTATAAAAAGCAAACTCAGCAAAGAGTCCTAACACCCTGAACAGAACTGAAACAAGCGTCAACATAAAAGATATCGCGCCTTTATCGGCGTCCTATTTTACATAGTAAAAGTCTTCCAGAACCAAGTTTGAGTTCCAGCAGTGATAACACCCTATCAGTAAGCGTAATTTCATGAAACGGGTACGGTAACAGTTGTGTAGTTCGAATGTGGACACATGATATGTTCGTAAGTATCTAAGTACTTCCTAATTTACACTTTTCTTCTTTGCTAGAATTTATCCCTTCTCGATAAAAACGATAAAACAAGCTTAGTCTACAGTGTACTGCTATTACTGAACGGAGACAGTTCCGTCCAGAAGAGGTGCAATTTTCTGTAGGCTAGCTAGATGTATGTAAAAGGGATTTCACGAGTCCACTTACAAATTGACCTGAATAAGTCGGATCAACTTCGCTGACAAAAACGCCAACTTCTCAGTTGGACTCAAAATGAACTCAAAACTGTTTAGCTATAAGGCGAGTTAATGTATCGCAATGCTCATATTTCTCAGCAGTATAATAAATTTTAATTATGTAAGTTCATACATTACTAGACGATATGAAAATGTTTGTTTTAATTATCTTCCTAAATTTCCGATTAAATTATCTACTTTTACTAATTAAACTGTTGCTTAACGTAAAATGAGTCTGAAGGGGACTTACTGAAGTAAAAACAGAACAGTTTTTTATCGCCCACGTCTACAACAGTGAAAATAAGTTTTCGAGCAGTTTCATTTTTGTTATCTTTTCTTATTACATTCCACTTTTTTCTGATAGGATCCCAATTTTGGAGAGGAAACCGCAAGATACTGGCAGCAAAGAAGAGCCAGCTGTCTTACCTAAAAAAGGGTAAGGGAAAAAAGAAAAAATCCAGAACCGACGATATTCTGGACAGGTTAAGGAGGATTGTATCCGAACCCGCAGAGGAGGAGGAGGAGGAGGAGGAGGAGGACATCACAGAAATTGGCTTAGCAGGGCCATCTCACCAGCAAACCAAACAAGTGCAGGTACAACATCTCCCTACAGCAGCAGCTGACTGTTCCACACAACAAACAGTCGAAGAAGAAGCTGCAAAAATTCTTAAGGCCATATTTAAGTGCTCAATTTGTCTCAGTGAATGTAAATTACCAGCAGCAGCTTGTGCATCTTGTTACGCCGTCATTGGTCGTGTACATTGCTTAGAGCAATGGATTGAGTCGAGCAGTTCCCTTTCCAAGTGTCCACTGTGCCGTACCACTGCAGATTATGCCCTTGTACCCCTGCTACGTGAGATTGCCAATATTTTGGGACAGTCAGTCCCTAGAGCTTCTGGAGATGACGGAGGTATTGATACCGACACCGTTCCGTACGGTCGTGTAGATAATGAACAGTATCATTCAGACGATGACTTTGAGGTCCTTCCCCCAATGTTGTAGCACGGCTTTGGCCCTATTTCCAGAGTTCAGGACTGTGAACTGAAGACTCACGTATTTGTTCAGATTTAGTGCAAATAAATGTTGACTGCTTGTTAATCAGTTAAGTTGGTCGGTTTGTTAGTTTACAGTGTAAAAAATAATCAAGTTCTTCCAGATTGCTAGCTTTGAAATTTCGGTAATTGCATCAGGTTTTAGGTAGATCAAACTTGTTTTGTAAGGTTTCCTCAGTGAGAAGGAATACAGAGTTGACTCTCGTACGGGAATGAGCATAATGTATTAACTTCATTTACTTATGTAAATCCTGCGGGACTACGGCGTATAAAACCATATACATTCAACATGAAATCCTAGCAGAAGAGGGGACTAGTTCGTATTTAAATTGTTACGAAAAGAGCGCAAACACCTGTTATTAAGATTTGTGCACGTTTGCTGCGATCCTTTTGGGCAGCGGCATTCGATCCGTGGCGTCAGGAACGTCAGGAACAGGAATAATTAGCATTGAGCTTACTTTAACTTAACTACGTTTCTAAATTGCTCACTGTTTCATGATATCATGATAGTACAGGTAGCAACGTTTGTTTCATTAAAAAGATTTGACATTCTTAAACTGATGATGTGATGTTTATAAATGACAAGACTGCAGCGGCCATAAAGGACCCATCTCCAGTTATAACGTTGCTGTAAATATCGTCGAAAGAGGGATTATTCTGTGTAAATTCTGTTTCACGTTGATTGATGAGTACGTCACTGCTTGCCAGAGGGTCTACCCCAAACGAAGAATTCTTCGTTTGGGGTAGACCCCCTGTGCTTTTTTTCTTTTTGTTTTACAGAAAACAGCGCTCAAATTCCAGATATAGTTGCGCAAAGGATGTGTAGAGTACACCCAGTAAATCCATCTTTGGTTCCAAGTGTCGAGGATGCTATTCAAATGTACACTGATCAACGCGTGACGGTCAAGAACTCGTAAAGCATCTGTGACACACATGTGATGAGTCTATGATGCTTTACTGGAAGAACTGGCATAAAGCAATTATTTCTTGGATTCCGCAGTTTAGAACTGCTTTACCTAAAAAGAAAGCGTTATCTCAAATAGGAAAAACGCCTCGTAAACCTTTGGAATTTTTTTAACTCTTTCTCTCTCAGTAATGCGGAACAATACATTAGGTATAAAGTAATATCTTTCTAATAGTTTAAAGTGCCCTAGTCAGCCACACCTTTGTTTTTGTTTACATTCGAGAATTTGGCTATTATATTTTATCCGGAGCCTGTCGAAACGAAGAAAAATCACTGTGAAACTACTCAAGATAATTAAACTTACCTTCAGGAACACAGCTTACAGTAAAACAATAAGAATTCGCTTGACCATGCTATATCAATAATTTCGATGCCATCGAAAATGGCGGAGGCTGACTAGGGTCCTTTAAACTATTAGAAAGATATTACTTTATACCTAATGTATTGTTCCGCATTACTGAGAGAGAAAGAGTTAAAAAAATTCCAAAGGTTTACGAGGCGTTTTTCCTATTTGAGATAACGCTTTCTTTTTAGGTAAAGCAGTTCTAAACTGCGGAATCCAAGAAATAATTGCTTTATGCCAGTTCTTCCAGTAAAGCATCATAGACTCATCACATGTGTGTCACAGATGCTTTACGAGTTCTTGACCGTCACGCGTTGATCAGTGTACATTTGAATAGCATCCTCGACACTTGGAACCAAAGATGGATTTACTGGGTGTACTCTACACATCCTTTGCGCAACTATATCTGGAATTTGAGCGCTGTTTTCTGTAAAACAAAAAGAAAAAAAGCACAGGGGGTCTACCCCAAACGAAGAATTCTTCGTTTGGGGTAGACCCTCTGGCAAGCAGTGACGTACTCATCAATCAACGTGAAACAGAATTTACACAGAATAATCCCTCTTTCGACGATATTTACAGCAACGTTATAACTGGAGATGGGTCCTTTATGGCCGCTGCAGTCTTGTCATTTATAAACATCACATCATCAGTTTAAGAATGTCAAATCTTTTTAATGAAACAAACGTTGCTACCTGTACTATCATGATATCATGAAACAGTGAGCAATTTAGAAACGTAGTTAAGTTAAAGTAAGCTCAATGCTAATTATTCCTGTTCCTGACGTTCCTGACGCCACGGATCGAATGCCGCTGCCCAAAAGGATCGCAGCAAACGTGCACAAATCTTAATAACAGGTGTTTGCGCTCTTTTCGTAACAATTTAAATACGAACTAGTCCCCTCTTCTGCTAGGATTTCATGTTGAATGTATATGGTTTTATACGCCGTAGTCCCGCAGGATTTACATAAGTAAATGAAGTTAATACATTATGCTCATTCCCGTACGAGAGTCAACTCTGTATTCCTTCTCACTGAGGAAACCTTACAAAACAAGTTTGATCTACCTAAAACCTGATGCAATTACCGAAATTTCAAAGCTAGCAATCTGGAAGAACTTGATTATTTTTTACACTGTAAACTAACAAACCGACCAACTTAACTGATTAACAAGCAGTCAACATTTATTTGCACTAAATCTGAACAAATACGTGAGTCTTCAGTTCACAGTCCTGAACTCTGGAAATAGGGCCAAAGCCGTGCTACAACATTGGGGGAAGGACCTCAAAGTCATCGTCTGAATGATACTGTTCATTATCTACACGACCGTACGGAACGGTGTCGGTATCAATACCTCCGTCATCTCCAGAAGCTCTAGGGACTGACTGTCCCAAAATATTGGCAATCTCACGTAGCAGGGGTACAAGGGCATAATCTGCAGTGGTACGGCACAGTGGACACTTGGAAAGGGAACTGCTCGACTCAATCCATTGCTCTAAGCAATGTACACGACCAATGACGGCGTAACAAGATGCACAAGCTGCTGCTGGTAATTTACATTCACTGAGACAAATTGAGCACTTAAATATGGCCTTAAGAATTTTTGCAGCTTCTTCTTCGACTGTTTGTTGTGTGGAACAGTCAGCTGCTGCTGTAGGGAGATGTTGTACCTGCACTTGTTTGGTTTGCTGGTGAGATGGCCCTGCTAAGCCAATTTCTGTGATGTCCTCCTCCTCCTCCTCCTCCTCCTCCTCTGCGGGTTCGGATACAATCCTCCTTAACCTGTCCAGAATATCGTCGGTTCTGGATTTTTTCTTTTTTCCCTTACCCTTTTTTAGGTAAGACAGCTGGCTCTTCTTTGCTGCCAGTATCTTGCGGTTTCCTCTCCAAAATTGGGATCCTATCAGAAAAAAGTGGAATGTAATAAGAAAAGATAACAAAAATGAAACTGCTCGAAAACTTATTTTCACTGTTGTAGACGTGGGCGATAAAAAACTGTTCTGTTTTTACTTCAGTAAGTCCCCTTCAGACTCATTTTACGTTAAGCAACAGTTTAATTAGTAAAAGTAGATAATTTAATCGGAAATTTAGGAAGATAATTAAAACAAACATTTTCATATCGTCTAGTAATGTATGAACTTACATAATTAAAATTTATTATACTGCTGAGAAATATGAGCATTGCGATACATTAACTCGCCTTATAGCTAAACAGTTTTGAGTTCATTTTGAGTCCAACTGAGAAGTTGGCGTTTTTGTCAGCGAAGTTGATCCGACTTATTCAGGTCAATTTGTAAGTGGACTCGTGAAATCCCTTTTACATACATCTAGCTAGCCTACAGAAAATTGCACCTCTTCTGGACGGAACTGTCTCCGTTCAGTAATAGCAGTACACTGTAGACTAAGCTTGTTTTATCGTTTTTATCGAGAAGGGATAAATTCTAGCAAAGAAGAAAAGTGTAAATTAGGAAGTACTTAGATACTTACGAACATATCATGTGTCCACATTCGAACTACACAACTGTTACCGTACCCGTTTCATGAAATTACGCTTACTGATAGGGTGTTATCACTGCTGGAACTCAAACTTGGTTCTGGAAGACTTTTACTATGTAAAATAGGACGCCGATAAAGGCGCGATATCTTTTATGTTGACGCTTGTTTCAGTTCTGTTCAGGGTGTTAGGACTCTTTGCTGAGTTTGCTTTTTATACTCTTGTCACGCACGCAACCTTGCAACTTTTTCCAAATAAACCTTTTGCACGTATTTATTTTTTAATTTTTTAATGAGTATTTTTCGACGGAGGAATAAAGAACCCACGGTTTAGAACTGGGCTGCCGAATCATTCAAATCACGTTGATAGACATCCGGATTACACACGTTAGCCGCATAGTCACGCAAAGTAGTATTAAAGTTTCAAGGTCTGCCCAGCAATGCAGATTTGATTGGCCTAGAGCTGACGGTGCAAAAAATTTAGTTTGCTCAGCAACGCAGTTTTGATTGGCGCAGAACACACGGTGCATAACTCGGCATGGAATTTGCCCAGCAACACAGTTTTGATTGGCACAGAACAGACGGTGCAAAAAACTTAAGTTTCGATTATGTCTCAGTAGAGCACTTTAGATAAATAATTTTAGGAGTTTTGGTCACTTTGTTTTTAATCATCGCTTTTTACGCCATTTTAGATCATTTTCAACATCTTTGTAGGTCATTTTAGGTAATATTACACCACTGCTGCTGAGCCCAATCCTTTTAGTAACCAACCAACGAATTAAAGCAACATACCGTTTGTGGTCTCTCCACCCATGACAGGCAAATGTTTTGCATCCAGAAGAATCACCTCAAAGCCTAATTGCTGTTTTAATAGCCTCTGTACTTCGCTGACCGACGAAGTTTCTTCGGTGAGCGACATATGCACCTGGAACTTTTCTCTGATTTCTCCAGACGGCAGCACGTCCACCACAACAAGCGATTTCTTCCATGCCACTTGACCCTTCTTTGTCGTGGTGGAGGTCGGTCGTTTTAGTACGACCTGCGCACTCTGTCCAGGCGGAGGGTTGAGATTTGTTCTTGTGGCCGTCCTCTGGTAGGAAAGAGGTATACCAAGCGACGTAGACTGCACTGTGGGCACTACTGAGCTAACTGAGTTCGGACTCATTCGTTCTCCGTTTACGAAGTACGTCTTCTCCAAGTCCTCGACGTGGTAAAAGCCAGTATCTGATGGGAGAATTATCTCCCCTTCTTCGGAGGAAATGTAGATCCCCTGGTTTAAATCGAGCCTGAATATCATGGCCAGATTACTGTTGTTTAAAGTTGAAGACTAAAGTTTGACCTCCTTCTCGTCCATCTTAATCTTGATGTAAACTTCCGACATCTTCAAGCACTGAACACAAAGTGTGCAACGAGGGTAAATGAACGTCAGGATTGCT
>JAHPZR010053116.1:20000-33620 GCA_019787425.1 Platygyra sinensis | reverse complement strand
GAATAGAGAAAGCTTGGGCAAGGGTCTTCTTTCGTCCTTGTTTGGTGGAGAAACTGGCTAACGCAGCCATTCTCTTGCCACTTTTCTTTTTGTCTTTAGCTAACAATGAGCTACATAGCTCTTTAGTCGATGCTAATCTGACTTTTTGTCGGAAAAGGACAATTAGTTCCTGGCTTGTTGCACCTTCACCACTGCTTTGGATAAACCGCCGATACAACTCAGCAAGTGAAGTTTGGTTTTCAAGTATAGCTGCACCGACCGCTCGGTCATATGACACACCAATATATTGGTCAGTCAAGTCATGCTGTCGCTCAACTGGTCCAACGACTGGACAAATTTCTGCTCTTGCTCTTTGATATCCATGCTGTCTCCTCGAGACTGTCTCGAATGCAGAAAACATCCCGGCGCACCAGCGCTTCTATACTCCTTCTGGAGAGGGCGCTCATACCTCAGAAGCAAAAAAAGGTTTCAGGTGATTTTTTCCTCTTTACGAAGTTAAGAAAAAAGAAAATAACGAGCCGGAATCCACATGGGCAAAGTGACCGCCCGCACTGGGCCAAGCCATTTTAAGCAGTTGATAAACATGAAGAAATATACTCTCATTCGAGCATATGATCTCTGCATCGTTCCCACAGTCCCATGACTTAATACTATATGGATGAGAAAAGCCAATTTTGAGTCCTATATAATACCAAGTGAAAATGAATGAAAGGATAGGAGGTATGGAGAGACAGGATTACTGTCCTGGGCATGGGAGCCAATTCTTAACTTTTGACCTGTCTTGTTTGAATGGAACAACTTCATCATCAAGTTCACAAAACAACCATACACTTTATTTCCACAGAGTCATCCATGGATCCATGTATTTACGTGCCTATTTTTCCCCCATCCCCAGGTACTGGCAACAAAGAGAGGACTGGAAACAAGCAAGTCAAACACAGCTCAAACAAAAGTCATTGAGATGAATGCAAGATATAAAAGTCATTCAGAGGACAACAATTAAAAAAAACCAATGCCCATGAGATGCTGTCTCTCTAACAATGTCTTAGTGTCCACGTTCATGGCATTCAGGAACACAGCAAACAAGGACTCCTCTTGCTACTCGCCCCGCTTTTTCCACTTCTGCCAGCCCGCCTTAAAACTAGGACCAAATCTCGCCATGTCCACTGATCGGCCTGCCAGCTCCGAGAGGCGTTTCAACTGATGTCAAGACAAATTGTTGTGGTACTCGTCCATTTTGGACACCGGGGCACGCTCTTCTTCCCAAAGAAGGATCTTCATAACTGCAAGAATCACCTCTTCGACTGCATCCTCCGCATTTTTGACCTCTCCAAGAATCACCTCTTGGACTGGATCCTCCTCTGGCTTGTCGACCTCTGAATGAACTGGCTCAGTGGCAGCCATCTTGACTCCACTGCTATAAAAAGCGACTCTTTTTATAAAAAACACTCACCCACAAGGTCACACCGACACTGCCCTTCACACACCACCCACTGACACATCGACACACCAACACTGCCCCCTCAAGGCCACCGCCCTCCAGCAACACCGCCCATGATGTCAGGCCACCCCCTCAAAAAGGACACCCTCCTGTGCCTGCAAGCTAAACACCCATGGTCTGCAGTCTACCCCACCCTCACCATTTCGTACCCACCACTCAAGGTTGTGAACTAGCATGAGCTAGATCTTGTGACATCACCATTTCTCGAACTTTTATTGGCAGCCATCTTGGGGGAGGGAATGAAGGAGGATAACGTGTTACCTGTAATACTACTTACTCTCTGAAATAGAAGTGACAATAGATTTTCATTCAAACTTTGTCCACTGAAAAATGTTTTATATTGTTTTTTGAGAATTTCAATTTTGAACTAAAAAACAAGGTGCCCATGCTCATTAAGAAGCGCTGAAACATTGAAAATGCCCCATTTTGACATTTACTGCTTATTAGAAGAACATATTCCCAGTAGTAATACTAAAATCTTTGTGACTGAGAGTCATGAGAACATGCAGTAAATTAGTGCATTGTGTCAGACACAAATAAACATTTTTAGTTTGATTTAGACAGAAAGCTGACCTTTTGATTAAAATTTGAAGCAATTTTTTTTTACATGGTTACCAAATGGCAAAATAGAAAAGATGACAGTGTATCTACTATTTTCCTTGTTTATTCAATTTCAGGAATAGAAATCAAATTAGTCTTTTCTCTCGCAAAGCTTATGACAAGTTCATTACAATGATTGGAAAAAAGGTGGGGTGCCCATGCTCGTCGGTGAGCTATAGCCATTTTTTAACTGACAGCACTTGACATCCAGGCAAATTTGCCATGTTTTCAGTATGCACATGCACAAGGTTATGCTCAATGATCCCATAAATTATGCGCAGAGAGGACGTGCGATGCAAAATGTGAGGAATCACCTAAACAGCACTTTAAACCCTCTAACTCTTTTGCCGGCTGTTAAAATTCCCTGTCTATGATGTTTTCTCAGAAATGTTTAAACTGGAAGCAAACCCAGTAGAAGGTCAATCACTACTGTAAAAAGATCAGAAAAGAAGAAAAAGAATAGGCAGAAAAAAAATTAAAAAATCGAAAAGCCTTAAGATGAAGGCCACTTTATCGTTGAATAACAAAATCTCAAAATTTGGATATCTGCACATCCCAAACAAAAATGTCTTAAAACGCACTGGTAGTGGAAAGAAAGGCATGCTGTCATGTTGCAAATGCCTTTTTGAGTAGATTGGAACCGATTTGGCCCATATCAAGGCAGAAAATCTCCAATGTCTAAAAATCTCCAGGAATCAAAGGGTTAATCATGTGACTCAATTTTCCAATTGGTAATTAGTTTGGGAAACTTACCCAAAGCAAGCTCAAAGATGCCAGGAATTCTGCAAAATTTGGAATTAATTTTTTTTTTTAACCCATTTTGACTCCTGTGCCAACTGTAACTGTGACAAGCATTGGCCTTTGTTCCTCTTCTGACTTCATTACCATCGATCAAAATTGGCATCATCTATACTTCAGTTCTGCAGTAAGAAAAGATCTTTCCAAAGATACTGAGATCAGAGTGACTGACTCAATTGATATGCACAAATTGCTCAGAAGTTTATTGAAAAACAAAGAGCAAAATTTCCTGCAACAACACTCAGTTACTCCATGGTAAAAATTGCCCATGTCGATGATGCTTTCTCAGAAATTATTAAACTGGAAGCAAGCCCAGTATGATGTCAATCATTGCTGCTAAAAGATAAGGAAAAGAGAAAAATGAAAGGTGAAAAAAAAATGAAAAAAAAGTCTAAAGATGTAGGTCACTTTCAAAATTTTGATTTCTGTGCATCCCCAAACAAAAATGTCGTAAAATGCGGTGCTAGTGGAAAGAAAGGCATGCTGTCATGTTGCAAATGCCTTTTTGAGTAGATTGGAGCTAATTACAATGGCTCACATCCAGGCAGGAAATATCCAAAATGTCTCAAAGATGTGTTTTTTGGGAGAAAAAGCTCCAGGTAAAAAAAAAGGCACAAACTTTGGTCCAGTTAAAAAGTCAATTAATGGTAATGTAATAATATACAACTAATTCAGGTTAATTTTGAGCTTAAGAGTTTATGTGTAGTTTTAGGCACAGTTACTGTCTGTAATAAAATGGCTTTTCAATTTTAAACATTACTTCTTTCAGTGTCATCCGTCACACTGACATTCAACCATCTGTCAGACAGCAAGACAAATTTAGACTTCACATATTTGAGCATGGCTTGCAGGAGGTTATTGGTAAAAAAGAAATCATGGCTATACTTGAGCCCAGCAGAACCCAACAGCAGGTACTTATCTATAGGTTAATTTCTTCAACAATTAAAAAATATGGTTGACTATGGGTGCGTTTGTTTGGGATCAATCCATAATAAGAATAATTGGAATAATGTGAGTAAGCGTTTGTTTGGGAGCTAAACTTACCTATTACGGAATAACTAACTGCAGACAGTACTGTTTCGGCCTTCTGGGCCTCATCAGTGCAGTGCTGATGCTAGGATGGAGGAGAACCAATATGGTTACCCTAAACGATCCCACACTTGTGGTATCATCAAAGCCATGCCAGAGTGCTCAAACTAGAAAAAAACTAGTGAGCATGCGCAATGCTAATAGCAATGGCTCATCGAAATATATTCTTATTCTGGAGAATATTCCATTCAAACATACCCTATATATTGCAAGCTTGAATGGATTGGTGAGCAAGGTCATATACAACAGTCACATATGAGATCCTAGTATATCTAACCACGAGTCTTCCATAGCTCAGTGGTTAGAGCATCCAACTGGTATTCTGGAAGGTCATGGGTTCGACTTGGGTGGGTACAAAGCATGGTCCCTTCAATCTGGACCCCATCTGGACCCCCTATTTTTCTCACAGGAAATACAGGCTCCAAATTTAAATGATTAAACTAAGAACATACATGTAACATGATGAAGTCTATTTAATCACCAAGCATCTTCATCAATAGAGAAGAGTGGATTATGGCATTCCAGGATTTGGGAAACTCTCTTGTTCCACAGCTGTTACCTTTGGAAAATGCACCTCACTTAGCATTTTTCACAAATTTATTCTTTCATCTGCATTTCTTGTCATTTTAACGAACCACTCCTTTCCTCTAATGTACTCTCATGTTCTTTGCAGATTGATGCCAATTAAAATTTTTCTTTCTAAGGCGATTGAGCACTTCCTGTGTAGGCTAAGGTTCAGGCATGATGGTTCGTTGCAAACTTAATTGATATGGACTATAGCTGACACATTAGGGAAAAACTAGACATTCAGTGGAAGATTATACACTTGTTTGTGCCATGGTGGAAACATATCACACACAGACAGTGATGATTGACATGTTTAACAAAAAGCCATTGCATGCCACTGATATTAGAAACCTCTTTTAAACCACACAAAAAGTTAGTTCAAATTAGACTCTGTGGTAACTGTTAAACATTTAAATCAGGAACCCATATTTTCTGGAAGAAAAAAGAGGGGGTCCAGATAGCGTTCCAAAAAGGGGTCAAGTAGGGGACCCATATTGATGGGTCCACATTTTGTACTTACCCATTCAACTCCCATTTGGGGCTCAGAAAGTTCTTTTTCTGAGTACTGAGTACTCTGATTAGAGAACGCCTCTCCATTATTTATTGTAAGCTTATTCAACAATGGACAATCAGGACACACATAGACACATGCAGGCTAAGTAGCATCAAACAGTGAGTAATTTATAAGCAGAGAAAGCTAGCTACTAATTAAAATTAATGGCAATCCTCTGTTATTTAGTGAAAACAAATCGCTTAGTTAAGAGCTTTATTATTTTGTAAAAAAGAATCTTATTAGATTGAGTATTAAGGAGAAGGGATGGTGAAGACTGGCACAAATGCTCAACTCCCATGATTGTTATACATGTAGCCTCAACTGAAAAGAGTAGTTTTAGTGAGCCATCAAAATCTAAGTCTTGAAAAGTGTGGATGACATTTTGAGCAAATAACAAATTTACTTTCACAGAAAATTTAGTAGTGAACCACCACAGATGAACACAGTCACATTACTCATTAAGACCAATTCAGCCCAAGCAAAGTAACAGAAATTTAGTGGTAAACTGCAAATGACTGACACTTAAACTAAGCCACCAAATTTACAGCATTTTCACAAGTAAATTGGAGTCTTGACACTGTGTGACTCATAACCATTGCTTCTGCAATCACTCAAAAAAAAATATTAATATATGGTAGCCAATTTTTCTTTTAAAGCCAAAACTATTGATAAAAAAAAAACCATTCTGGATGGAAATAATGACCTTTAGTTAATGATTAATGTCCCTATTCCGTGGGATTTCACTTTTGTGTGTTATTATAGCCCATAAATATAATTATAGCACACATATGAATAAATAAAGAAAGGGTGTCTCAAAAAGACCTAAGACCCCCTCTGAATCTCAAAAACTAAGACCTAAGACCCACTCTGAATCTCGGAAACTAAGACTTAAGACCCCCTCTGAATCTCAAAAACTAAGACCTAGATTTTCTGATCTGAACCTGAAAAACTAACACCTAAGACCCCCTCTGAATCTCAAGAAGTAAGACTTAAGACCTCCTGCAAATCTCAAAAACTAAGACCTATTATTCTTTGAATCAGCAACGGTGTAAGTTGGAAAGCAAACAAATTGTTTGGTTTTGGTGAATGGGCTTTCTGCTGCTCGGATAGCTGCTCTAAAAATAATGGGCATCACGCGCATCAACCGACGATGCAGCCGGTGAATTTTATCTGCTTCTGGAATAAAAAAGCGAAATGTGAGTCAATGCATCAGTACTTACATTTAGTTTTACACAAGTGAAGCCATTAAGATTTAGTATAGACAGGTTCAGCATGACATTTACGGTAGAAGGAAATGGCAAAAATTACCTCAGTGATAACCTTTTATTTTGTGTTTAGTTGCCGCTTAATCCTTAATAAAATCAGACAGTACAAAAATCCGAAGACAAAAACATGTTAATTTATTCACCACTAAGACGAGTACTTTCACTCTACCACGGTAGAAAAAGTGAAGATATATTCCTTATCTTGGATATCGCGAATTCAAATGCAGGTCAGAAGTATAAGAGCAGACCTTGAGGAAAAACATTTTGGCCTGGTTAATTCTCTTTTTGTTAAACGTTTACCAGTCATTAGCTTGGCGTTTTTCTTTCTCTTACCCGGTCATCGCTGCACCATCTTCGAAGATTTCTTTCGCTCTTCGTTCTCCGTGCCAGACCAAGTGCCTGTTGTTCCTGCGGATGGGGCAATTGCAGTGGCTGTGGACCCTCCAGTTGTGGTGCCTCCGGCTCCAGCTGTCGCTGCCGGTGACAACAACGCACAGAACGCTAACGACGTTGTTCCTGCGCCCCAACCTGCGGTTCCGGAGGTTAGGGTTTCTCTTGTCCTTGTATTTGTTTAGCTTGGTTCTCGCTTCTGTGTTATTAGTTTTATTTTTCGCGATTGTGCTACTAGTTTACATGTAGTTTTCACATCTTTGTACAGGTTTACAATTTTTGTGTCTGTGCTACTACTTTCGCATCTTTGTTACAACTTTAGTTGTGGCATCTGTGTACAAATTAAGTTTTCGCGTCTGTGTACAACGTTAGTTTTCGGTCTGTGCAGCAAGTTTAGTTTTCTCGTCTGTGTTACCAATTTAGTTTTCACATATTTGTTTCGACTTGTTTTCCGTCTGTGTGACAATTTAAGTTTTCCGTCTGTGTGGCAAGTCTGTGTTTCATATTTGATTCTTGTGTCTGTGTGACAAATTTTGTTTTCCGCCTGCGTGACTCTTCCGTGTGACAAATTAAGTTTTCATGTCTGTGTGACATATTTAGCTTTTGCGCCTGTGTTACAGCTTTAGTTTTCCGCCTTTGTTACAAGTCTGTGTGACAAATTTAGTTTTTGCGTCTGTGTGACAAATTTGGTTTTCCGTCTGTGTGACAAGTTTGGGTTTTGCATCTGTATGACAAATTTAGTTTTCGCGTCTTTGAGACAACTTAAGTTTTCTGTCTGTGTGACAGGTCTGTACGACATGTTAATTTTCGTGTTTATGTGACAAATTTAGTTTTCCGCCTGTGTGACAAATTTAGTTTTTGTGTGTATGTGATAACTTTAGCTTGACAACTGTAGTTTTCCATCTGTGTGACAATTTTAGTTTTCGCATCTGTGTGACAAGTTTAGTTTTCTGTCTGTGTTACCAGTTTGAGTTTCGTGTCTGTGTGACAGCCTTGGTTCTTGTGTCTCTATTACAAGTTTAATCTTTGAGTTTCCGTTACTAGTGTAGTTTTTTGTGTCTGCGTGACAAGTTTGGTCCTTGCATCTGTGTGACAAGATTATTCACCTGCGTGTGGAGTTTCCACTTTTTTTCTCATTTTTTCTTTATCCCTTCATAGGGTTATGAGGACCTTCGCCAAATAGTAGAGTCTTTGCAGTCGGCCTTTAATGTTTCCAAAGTAAATCAGTCCTTGGAATCAGTTAGGCTTCTCGCCTCTTGTCCTGCCACACTTCTTGATCCTTTCGCCCTCCTTGTGGCCTTGGAACAACTGTCAGACCACACTAGGGCGGCGAACCACCCTCAACCCAAGAAGTTTGATGCTATTTAATTTTTAAACACTGTTGCCTCCTTGCAAACTCCAACTCACTTGCTGAAGTGGTGCTGCAACTCCTTGGGGATAAGGAGGAAAGAGATGTGGCTTCCCAGACACAAAAGATTTTTAAAGGTTACTCTTCTCTTAGAAGTTCAGCTCCAGGACAGGCCTTTGATATTTGCGGAGACAATTCCGGCATCCCGCATCCAGGCCCATATCCCAGAGGTTCATTTGGTCACGGTGGACGTTTCACGCCACAGTAATACCAGCCCGGAACTTTTCCTCGACAATGTTTTAATTGCAGAAGAGTTGGTCATTTTGCTAGGAATTGCCCATTAGTCTCCAAAGCTGTTAAGAAGTGACATTTCTTTGCTATATATTGGAGTTTCGGTGCCTTTGATCATTTGCCTTGTTAGTTATCTCTGTATTCTTTTGTAATGAAGTCCACACCACATTAAAAATTGCTTGGTCTATTACTTTGTGTTTGTTTTGCTTGTCTTTTTCTTTCTAAGCTAACTGCTGGTATGGCTTTGAAGAGGTCTTCTTATACCCTTAATTGCTCTGTCCCTGGACGGGGTATTTCGGGGCTGCTTCGCAGTTGGCTTTTCCCCTTTTTAGTGCAGAGTGCATTATTGGGATGGTTTGGGGGTTGATGCCGCTAATGCACTCTGGCGATAAGTCACTAAGGTACAAAGGCAATAAGGTGTAAACTTTAATGTTTGTTTAATTAATTAATTCCAATTAATTAATTCCAATTAATTAATTAGCCTTGTTTTGAGGGGGTGGGGTAGGTACCTTTGATTGCTACGTAAAATGTACTACACTTACATTTCTTCTTGGATAATATCACAAAATTATATATGGTTCCACTATTCTCTTGTTATCCTAGTGGTACTATTCTCTTAAGAACAAAAGTGATTTACACAAAGCGCATGCGCAGATTGATTAGCGTTAGTATTAACTATATGTTAGGTAAACGATACATTTCATACACTATACACGAATATTTGGTGCTTTTCTTTGTGGTTGAACACAGTATGTAAGACGCATGCGCTCTAGCATTGTCAGCATGATACAATCCGTTCTCGAGTTCAGATTCATGCGTGCGATACCACACTCTCGTCTTAACGGGCGATAGCAGTTATATTTCAGGTAATATCAGTTCCCCCTTTTAGTACAAAGAACACTTTTGTGACAGCGTATCTTTTGGAATCATCCCTAGCTCGGTTAAAAAATGCCGTGTGCTGTTTTCAAACTATTTCGTGTTTTCTAAGCTTTAAACAGGGAAACGAGTGGATCTCCTCAGCCGCTTGTTTATTTTCTCCCTTATGAAAGAGAACAAAAAGTTCACAAATGCACTCACCCGAAACATTTCCGACTTAGCGGTATTTAAATTAGTAATGTCGTGACTATTGCAGTAAAGGAAGCCCGCAAACTCGTCAACACTTTAAAAGCTTGAAAGCCGGTTCTTTCAAGTTGTTGTGTGGACGCTCACATGGACTGCTTAGCGCTTATCCAGGCCTGGGAAAGATGGGGGCAGGAGTAAACAGCTGGATGATGCCCCCAAGGAATTGTTCCTCCACCAGAATATTTCCCTCTGTTTGCAGATTGTGCCCTCTCCTCTCAACCAGGCTGATGCTCTCTCGCATTTTGTCTGATAAGGATTGCATGCTTGCCCCTGAGCCAACTTGATGGCACTTGACTCCAATGCTCAAATTGGGTGTTCTGATTCACCACTTTCTCCCTTTATACCTTTTTCCAACACTGGGCTCTCACAGGGTTAATGTTTTTGCTCAAGACGTGGCCAGCCAAGAAAACGCATATGTTTTTCTGCCAGGCAAGGCAAGGCAAGGCCTTGTTCTCATTCACCATTGTGGTTCCAAAACTGTCTCCTCTCCAATATTGGTGGCCTCTTATTCAAGCAAGGGCATCTCATTTCCTGGGCCCCATTTTGTCGTCCTCTGCCTACCAGTTAGCTCAGTTGGTAAAGCACCGGACTGCCGTGCGGAAGGTCGCAGGTTCAAACCTCTACTCGACCAACACTCAGGGTCTTTAAATAACTGCCTTTGTAATGAAATCTGCAAATGGTTAGACTTTCAAGTCTTCCCGGATAAGGACGATAAACCGTAGGCCCTGTCTCACAGTACTGGTATGAGACGTTAAAGAACCCACACACTGTTCGAAAAGAGTAGGGGAGGTTATCCCCGGTGCGATGGTTTATCACTTATTCTGTTCTGGGGGCACCTGTGTATCCTACTATTCCCTCTAATAAGATTGTGAACTGCGTGGCTGCAATTTGCGCCTAAATAAGCAAAGTCCTCCACAAAGTGTTGTAAAGCGCTTTGAGCGTTAGGATAAAGCGCTATATAAATGCCGTATATTATTATTATTATTATTATTATTAAAGCTGATCACGATATCATGTTATTTCAATCTCCGTACCACGTTTTTTCGGTTTTTACATAGTTTGTACTAGTTTTGCCTTTCACTGGCTTGTGGCTTCATATCTTGAAGGTTGTAAAGTTTGCAATAGAGCTTTTTGAGTTATGGTCATCTGTGTATTTTGCTGGGACCTTACCGCCCTGCCTAGCTTTCGGGAGTAGCAGCCGTAGGGCTCGCTTCCCATATCTTATCCTTGCCTGGGGCATTTGGGAGTGAGGGCTCCCAGTGGGAATTTATTACTTTTTTCACTAGGGCCATCCCGAACAAATGCCCCAAATCTCTTCGGGATTCAAGGATAAAAATTCCCACGCGCTCGTAGTCTTCCAAGTGTTCTCACTGTTTCACACAGGTTTTGTGTAAATAGGCCTGTTTTGGCCTGGTTAATTCTCTTTTCATTAAACGTTTGCCAGTCGTTAGCTAGGCGTCCCTCCCTCCTCTCTGCAGTGATGACCTTTGTTGCCATCCTAGCTACAATCATGAACAAAAGTGTTGACACATTTGAGCAAAACAAACTCTTTCTATCGGCATCCTTCTGTAATTTCAAAAAACATCTTTTTTATCGATAGCCAACCCCCCTTCTCCCCCTTTTCAATGTTGCAACACGCTCCGTGAATACTTTCACCTGGTTACAACATTGAAAAGGGGAGAGGGGGTTGAAATGTCAAAATTAGAGATTGAAAAACTCACACGTTTAACGAAACAGGTCTTTTTCGGGGAGTGTCTCAACTGCTTTTGTCCATGATTGTAGCTCCCGCTCCTTTTCACCTCCGGGCTCGCTTCTTGTTATATCTTATCCTTGCCTGGGGCATTTGGGAGTGAGGGCTCCCAGTGGGAATTTATTACGAGCCAACTGCGAACTGCAAAAATTAACTTCACTGCTAGAGTGAAAATACTTGTATTAGTGGTGAATAAATGGAGTCTTTTTCTTCGGATTTTTGCACTGTCTGATCTGATTAAGCGGAAACTAAACACAAAATAAAGGTAATCACTGAGGTAATTTTTGCCGTTTTCTTCTACCGTAAACGTCGTGCCGAACCTGTCTATACTTAAACTAAATTTTAATGGCTTCACTGGCTTAAAACTAAATGCAAGTACGGATACATAAACTCACATTTCACTTTTTTATTCCCAAGACAGATAAAATTCACTGGCCGCATCATCTGCTGATGCACATGATGTGTGTTACTTTTAGCGCAGCTATCCGAACAGGAGAAAGCCCATTCACCAAAACCAAACAATTTGTTTGCTTTCCAACTTACACCATTGCTGATTCAAAGAAAAATAGATCTTAGTTTTTGAGATTGGCAGGGGGTCTTAGGTCTTAGTTTTTGAGATTCAGGGGGGGGGGGGGGGGTCTAAGGTCTTAGTTTTTGAAATTCGGAGGGGGTCTTAGGTCTTAGTTTTTGAGATTCGGAGGGGGTCTTAGATCTTAGTTTTTGAGATTCAGAGGGAGTCTTAGGTCTTAGTTTTTGAGATTCAAAGGGGGTCGTAGGTCTTATATCTTAGGTCTTAGGTCTTAGTTTTTGAGACACCCAATAAAGAAAGCCATACATCATCTGGCATAGTCTTTGGGGACACAACCTTGCGGTTGGCATGGGAAGCAATTTTGATTTGCGTGACCTGGTAAAGCCTAACTGAGTACAGCATGTCACCAAAGGGAAGTGCTTTACAGTGAATAATGGTGCTTTTTAGCTAGACATGACCATGGGTGTTACCAATAGAAAGCTGCCATGATGTAGATCATATTGTGGTAAGACTAGACAATCTTTCTCAAGACTTAACACAAAGCATTCAAGGATCTCACTTGATCTCTGCAGGTGTCAAACATAATTTGACATTGTCCTAACATAGTTAAATACAATAACTGTTTCTGAGGATTTACATTGCATATCACGCTGATTGAACTGCGTATCACTGCCAGCGCCATAAAACTTTCGTCATCTGCTATGGGGTATATACAGTTACCCTATAAGAGCAATGAAAAATTGCAAGAGAACAGATTGACAACATCAAAGAAAGGCCATGGGATCCCTCATAAGAACAAGTTGGAATTGTCAATGATACCAATATTTATTACCCTAACCAAACTGGTCAACACTAAATTTTGCCCTTTTGTAGACAATTTGGTGATTTTAATAATAGTTGACTCCAGGTTGCTCAAACCTTTCAAGAAAGTCAAGCAGGTTCAAGTAACTGGAAGTTCCTGCTATTAGGAGATGGGAACAAACAAGTGTTATTTTTTCTGTGTATTTTAGTGTGGTCCATACAGAGAGAAGAAGTAAGCAAAGAAAGAGTAAAACTAGAAATAGTTATAATACTATGCCAAAAACAAAACAAGTCATAACAGATCTGAATGTACACTTATGAGACAAAACAAAGGAACAGACAAATTCCATGGTGGGCCAAGTTGCAATGAGTTACCATTTTTACAGATTGATTACAATAAATAGTCTGTTTTGTCTATTAAAATAGACTACAATGCTTTGCAACCAATCTTGTTTTCTCTCAGACTAGGTTTACACTAGAGGAGATTTTTCCGGATTCGTAGATGTTACCGGATTCATCAGTTTTAGAGTATTCGGATTCGTTGGCGTTTACACTTAAAGGATATTCGGATTCCTAACCGTTTACACAGGACGACAACTCCGGGAACATTCACGATAAAATGATTAACAAGCTGTTTGTTGCCTCGACAACAAGAAACAAAATGCCGCCAAGAAAAGCCTACTGGTAGGTTGAGAGAGTCTGAAGTTTTCTTTCCACTCGCCATTGTTGCTCATCATGTTGTCCCACCAGGTAATTGTCCTGGTCTCACCCAGAATCATCCAAATCATGTTTTCGATCGTGCCATCGTGATATTCGATAAAGTGTGGAGGACGTCAACAATGTTTGCGTCGCTTTTTTGGTTACTGAGGAATACTGCATTACCCATTACAAATTAAAAGACTACCTGGACCTGTGACAGAACGAGGAGGCAACCAGCGACCGCCATCAATGGCCATCAATACGACTACGACTTTGGATTCCTTTGGATTGCTAGATCCGCCATTTTAGTTCTAATA